>CAAKHC010005604.1:15224-31061 GCA_901007825.1 Macroramphosus scolopax | reverse complement strand
TGAACAAGGACACTTGACAACAATTTGATCCAACTTATTTCCATCTCAATAGAATGTAAGAGACAGTGAGACGTCCTGTGTTGTCCAGTTGACCACTAAAGTACTAGATCAACATTACTGATCGGGACTTACTGACCTCGTCATCACTTTGTCAGCCTACAAATCGACATGATTGACACCCTGGAGATCCTGAAGTACCCCAGTGAATGATGTCGTCTTCCCTGGACAACACAGCGGATCATCACACCAGTTTGATGGTTCCACATGAGTCCCAGTGAATGTGACGTCTGCCAGTCCAACACGAGTCCTTCCATCAGGGGACCAGCACGTACGTCCGGATGCATTTACAAAACTATTAGAAACATTTGATATTTCCTACATGAATACGGATGTGATAGTTCCAGATGTTAACAATGACTGCAACACTAACACCTCCTGTTAACAGCTGTTTCACCGATGCAGCTGTGCTGCTAACAACCACATCTTTTCACAGAATCAGGAACAAATCTGTGCAGTGACTTTAGTTAAACTAACATGTGGTCGTGCTGCAGAGAGCCGTGGGCCTCCAAGGTTTGTCCAGAAGGTTTCTAGATTTAACAGTGTTGTTTACTGGGACTGGAGGTGTATCTGTGTTCTACAGTGGACCACACTGGGAGCTCCACTCAGGAGAGGCTTGGATTCAGGTGATCTCCAATGTTAAGCTGATCTGTCCTGAATATTTTCCTCCAACAAGTCTGATGAAGATCAGCGAGGTCATGTTGACCAGAGAGAGACATGAACACATGAACCAACCTGCTACACAACAAATGGACTGAACCAGTCAGGCTCATCGTCCCACTCACATCCCAAATGACACTCAGTGCGGTTCCATGCAGCAATTAGCATCGTACAAGACAACTACAAGACAAGATCTGGGTTATGCAAATGCATGTAAACAGGGGTATATCAGTTACATCGAGTCAGCATCGGACAAGAATCGGGTTTCTCGTTACCGGATAAGCGCACCTGGGTAACTCGGTAGTTACTCGATGGTTGCTCGATGCCAACATTGTAACCGGGTATCGAGAAACGCAGTCTGCGCATGCGCGACAATTTCCGCCGGCGGACCCGACCCGTGGAAGGAGACGAAGACAGCACGAGCGACGCAATAAAAGGAGGCGTTGTTCCAGGACGACGTCAAACGACACCATGGCTACCACCTGTCATGAATCTGTGGTTAAAGCTGGAAGAAATACTATATTAAAGACTATAATCGAACGCGGTCGGCGCTCTTCTTCTACGCTTCTTCTATGCTCACCGCTCTTCTTCTACTCTCACCGCAGCCAAAAGACTCGTTGTCACTTGCTGAAAGCGCTCCAGCGCCACATAGCGTATCGGAGTTAGCAATGCTTCGGCCAGTTTCTCGATTGTTTCTCGATTGTCTTCTCCGACATGAACTTTCGGATAAGCCACAGCAGGGGGTCACAGCGGGTGGTAGGAGGTAATTGCGATATCGGGTAAGCTGCCCATGGAAACGCACTGACAGACAGAGGCCCCGTCTGAGTGAGGGTCCGGGGCCGTTTGTAGGACAGACGGTATGAAACACTATCCAGGGACTCAGGGTGTCACCAAAGTGATCACGTTTCAAATCAGACTAGCACCTTCTGCTAATTGATTTAAAAAGGAAGTTAACTGCGTAAAATATATTCAAACCGACGACATGACACATCCCGCAGACAAGATTTGTCTCCCTATGAATCAGGCTGTGAGCGACTAAAGTGGGATAAACAAAAGGAAACAAATTATGTCGGTGGGCCACAAAGAGCTGCTGGTGATTTATGGACCACTGGGGAGGTTTAAAAGCACATTCACACAAATTATTCTTACAATTCAGACAAATGAGCAAATAACTTCATGTTGGTCTTGACAGGGATATGTGTCTGTTTTGGAGAGTTACAGCATGGCGCCCCCCCTCGTTTCCACTTTAAATGGAGGGGCTCTGAAGAATTATGACTTTTAGGGAAACGGAAGAGGTCTGTTTTTAAAAAAGTTAACATCTGCGTTTGATGAATGGCAATAAATATGCTTTGAATACTGTATGTTCCAGCTCCATGAGAGAAGTTACTTCCAGAATTTTGTTTGTAGATTTATTAGAAGAAAACATGAAGCAAAAAACTAATTCTGCTTAATTAGATTTTTTTTTACACTTTATTAGTGATGTTTCCTTGAGTGAGGCGGCGGAAGAAGATTTTACTTTATAATACAGGGAAATATCTGTGAAATCCACAGAGGGTAAATATCCACGCTGCATCCCTTCAAATATGTTTTACCGTTCCAACTCCCATCGCCTCAGCGAGGCTACAGAGCTTTTACCCAAAAGCTTTTACTCATGAAACCAAATCACTTGCTGTTTACCTTTACAAACTCTCATCGCATTTTTGTTTGTAGCCGTATCCACAGGAGGACGTGTGAAGCCGTCCAGACTTGAAACGACGACTCAGTATTTTAAAAAATCATCCTGCAGTTGAACTTTCTCCAGTGAAATTTACTGTGTGTGTGTGTGTGTGTGTGTGTGTGTGTGTGTTTGTATACATGCCCATGTGTGCTAAACAAACAAAAAAACTAAAATCCTCCACTTCTTGTTCCTTGACGTCAAATATCGACGCTCCCAGCTCGTCAGATAACGACCTCATCTCACTCCCCTTGCGTCTTATCCCGACGCACGAGGCAACCTTTGGTGTGTGTGTGCGTTCGATTAACTCTCATGTTAACCCTTTCATGACATCATGCATACGGAGGCTGGCCGCAAGTGTGAGTTTCTTATTTGGGATTGGAATTTTTTAATAGTTTGTTTATAATATATCAATGCATGGGTAAGTGTTTTGCCACAGAAAATAAATGGTTATGGTTAAAGGTTAAAAGATCTTAATTGAAAGCGCCTCAGAGGGTGATCAGGCAGAGGCCTGTGACAAAGCAGAACTATTTGACAACATCAACTTCAAAGTTAGAAAAATTTAGCTTCGGAAGGTCATCTCCGAGTATGGGCGAGGCCTGATTTAGCATATAACTCAATGGATGATCCAATGCAAAGCATCTTCATATGTCAGTCCCCTGACAAGCTCCCATCACCTCTCATTACGTATATAAATCTCAACGTTGTCAGCCGGAGTCTCTCACCAGGCACCAACACCCCGGCCAAATGAAAGCAGGTGACAGGAGAAGTTACTGTCATGAGGAGGTTCTGTGAACTCGCACCAACCCCTCTGTCAGCCGTCATGACTGGAAAAATACTGCGCAAAGACGCAATAACAAGGAGTGTTTAGGCCAGTCGTCGGCGCGGAGCAGGGAACAATTAAAAGTGTTTTTTTTTTATTTTTTCAAAGAGGTCTGTGTGTCCGTCGAGGCCGTTAAGTTGTTTCAGAGACACCCTGCACCTGTACGGCAGCTCTGTGAAGCAAGGTCAGGCGTGGGAGTGTGAAAAGCACTTCTCTTTAACCTCTGAACCCCCGACCCCCTCGCACGGTTTCAAAGTTGAGAAAATGGATCGACGGAGGAAGACGTGGCTTTACGTTTGATGGAGAAAGAGCAGGAGAGTGGGGAGCTAATAGTGAACCGGCAGTTAAGTTGATGCCTGTTACTCTGGCCGGGTGAAATGTGATAGCTGTGAGACACTTTCCCATGTCAATTACATTTATATGCATGAGGTAGGATGTTGGAAGTGAAATATCTGTATTACCTTTATTAATGGGTTGAGAGAGAGAGAGAGAGAGAGAGAGAGAGAGAGAGAGAGAGAGAGAGAGAGAGAGAGAGAGAGAGAGAGAGAGAGAGAGGGTTCATATACATGATTTAGATTAGACATAATTAAGCGATATTAAAGATCAAGAACACTTGCAGAGCTGGTTTGGAGCTAAACCTCTCCAGAACATGCAGAGGAGAGCAGATGAACTCTTATTCATGAATGAAATAAGATTAGAAAGCATTCATGCATTCTTTGTTCATGCAGGTGGATTTCATTGAAACTTTTGACCTCCCCCAGAGTAGGAAGTCTCACCAGCAGGATCTGCCTGCCGTCTGCACCAGTCCACTTCCTGTGGGTACGACCACGTTTCCTGTTGGACTGGTGGCCCTCTCGGTTTGGACCTGTTCCGATGTATATTAACGGCCTGAGCAGCAGAGTGTCTGTATATTCTCCTACATGTGTGTGTGTGTGTGTGTGTGTGTGTGTGTAGCTGCCCTGCAGACCGTAAAGCTGTCTTAACTTACGCAGTGATTAATACACCCATCACTTTCTAAATGCTGCCTGCCTGTTCTCCACCCTCAGCCCCGACAGAGTAGACCAATGTTTGCCTTTCCCAGAGCACCCCCCCCCCCCCCCCCCCCCCCCCCCCCCCCCCCCCCCCCCCCCCCCCCCCCCCCCTCCCACTCCCATCTACGACAGCGCGGGGTCACCAGGAGAAAGAAGCATTCTTTAATTTGACAATTAGTCAGCGGACTCTTTGGGGTGAAAGAAAAGGATTGGCCTCATTAGCCGTAATTGTCTAATTGCCTTTCATCTAAATTGTGCGTAATTTTCACTTCACGGATTATACAAATACTATAAATGCGCCTTCTGTGTTATTTGTGTATCCTGCAACTCACCTATGAGAAAAAAAAGCAAATTCTGCTGTCAAAGCCGGGCTGGCGAGAGTGATGGCTGTGTTTAAATAGTGAGTCTGGAGGGAGAGAAGAGGAGGGGGTACAGTTAGTGAATAGAAGAGATGATCTGCCAATTATTTGACCACATCCCCAAATGATTGGACAATCATAGCTTAGCGACCGTAAGCAAGTCTGCAGTTTGCAATGAAGTATATTATATTATTCAGATTGTCAAGTGGATTCACGTCAGCATCCTACTTGTTATATTAAGACGGACGCATCAGAAATGTCTTTTTAAAGCTTTTAATGAAGCATGTGTATAGTTGACCCCCTCAGATATGAAATTATAAGAGTGCAGAGAATTATACTGACTGCTTATGTGTGTGCAGGCAAAAACAGCATGTCGACAGTATACTGCCTCCCCCTGAGTCCCACCTCCTGCCCCACGGGAGGCATCGTCCCTTTAGAAGACGAGCAGGCACTGGAAGTGAGGAATCCTTCCGTCATTCACACACCCGCCTCCTTCCCATCCAAGAGACAGAAAACACACTTATCTACGCTGAGGCCACCTGCCAGTCTCGGCCTGTATGTGTGGATGTCGGTATAAGCCTGGGATTCTGTTACCCTGCTCCCCAGGGAGCGCAGGCGCTGCTGTGGCCTCGCTACCGGTAGACTGAGTGTTTGGACATGACATGATGGGAGCAAGTACATCACGTATTACCGAGCAGATAAGGGCAGCAGTCTTGCAAAGCTTCCTGTTCTACGAGCTAAATGTAAGTTTTAATAGAAAGCTTTTTATTGTTCATGATTCATTGCTTTACTATTTCAGTACATGACTTGTGTTCTCGATGACAACTAGTTTTGTCGTAAAATTTGAGCACAATAGCTGGTTTATGTGTTAAAAGGATGATTAACCAGCAATATATGACAATAAGAACTAATTCAAAAGCTTAACAAGGACTGTGTTCAGTTTTGTGAAGGGATCTTTGCATTGGTAGAATATGGTGTCATCAGCGTATAATGACACCTCTGTGGGTGGCAGCACGTCAGTCATTTTAAATATTTTGTATATACCGTACTTTTCGGACTATAAGCCGCTACTTTTTACCGCATTTTTTCGACCCTGCGGCTTATATAACGGTGCGGCTAATCTACGGATTTTTTCGGGCTAACGGCCAATCGGGGAAATCACAAATCTATGGATTTTACTGGTTACAGTCCTCCGGAGGCCGGAAAACAGCGCTAAAAAGTAAAAGTGGAACCGCGAGTGGTACGAGAGACAGAACGACAGCGAAAAGTACGGTAGTTATATGTATTGCCATATGAATTAAAGGCATTTTAACTTCTTCACAAACCCCTTCAGCGGGCATTGTGAGTGTTTTGAAGTTGTAGTTTTTGACTGAGATCCATAATCTGCCCATCCGATGTTCACTTCACAGGACTGAACAAACATAAAACACCTAAAAGCACCTGTATGTGATCCCTGAAAAGGCCGAGCAGCGCCTCTACTCCCTTTTCTCGATGCTTAACAACATTTAAATCATGTATCCATCTTGCCCAGCAATTATCAAAAAGAGCGTATCTTAGAGATATATTCAAAATGGTTATTTTAAGAGCGGACGAGAGTTTGCCTTGCTAGTTTAGCAACCGCCAGATTAATATTGCCGGTTCCAAAACATTTAATAACAACAGTGTGTGCGATCATAAATGCTCTTGGAAACAGGAACCTCACAGCTGTCTCCCACGGCGACGTCATGGTGTTTTGTTGATGACGAATCCGAAACGCTATATATGGATATCATCAGGTTTGCTTCCTGGTCATATCGCTACAGCTGCTTGAGGGGAATTTGGCTATGAACAAAAGGAAGTAAAGTATGGAGATAGTACCTCAGATCTCCTGATTACAACTGATAACAGTCACTTAACGGCCGGATAACATCTGAGCCCGGCTGCATGAAAGACGTCAGCGCCGGCCGATTAGCTCACAAATTCTGAAACTGTTTGTGAAAATACACTCAGATGCAACTCTACTGCAAGACTCTCTGAAAACATGTTGAATTTTTATTTGCAGAGATTAAAGTGTGTCCAGTGAATGGCCAACAGGTTCAGAACATCCAGTTCTTTTGAGGAATTAGCCCCCTTAAGTTCTTACAGTCCCAAAATGGCAATGTGCACTTGAATCTTGGAGCTTTTTAATGTCATTTAGGGCATTTTCTCCATCTGTTAGACCTCAATTTTGGAGGGATGACAGGAAATTAGGGCAGAGTAATGTGTCCCCGGGTAAGACAGAGCGGCTCACCCCGAAGCTAAGGGGACGCCCCATCTTAAAGATACATTTGGTTAGCAAAGCTACAATTACAGACGGTGGAAAAAGAAAACAGCTTTGACAGTCACTCATAAACAACGATGATTTAAACGGTACATTTCAGGGCCTTCGTCTCATTAGCGGTTTGTGTTGGCGGGTCGCTCTGTGATGTTGTGGTTAATCCTGTTTGCACGGTTATTAGCGTGCGGATTGACAAAGAACCTTAATGTAACTCTGTCGTCCTTTCACAAAGCTGTAAGTTATCATTCACTTACTCCAGCTCCAAAGATGGAGACAAACGTAATCTAGGGCTTCACCTTCCAGAGCAACTGCCAAATGTGATTGTAGGAAAGTATTTAAGGGGGTTATTATACTTAAATCAAATGGAATTATGTAATCATTGTGGATTCTCCGGCAGGAATACATACATGAGAAATGTAATGAGGTTTGCATGTCTGTATTAAGGAGCTCTCAATCTCAGAGGTCTAAGGGGGAAATACGGCCCATCTGCTGAACAAGGAATCGGGGATAGAGATGATTATTTGACGGGATCATCCATTAGCGCTGTCATCTGGTATCCACAGTGGGACCACAGTGTAGTAAGTTGCTCGGCTCGGATCAGTTTATTTAGCAGCACTCAACGAGAGCAGAAACAGTCGTGCCGCAGGTCAAACGTGCAGTAGGTTGGCAGCACAGTCGAGCATCTGCTTCATTAATGCACCGGTCCTTCTCCACTCCCATCACCGAGTCTGATACTTCAGTACAAATCTAATACCGATGCACCTTTTTCTCTCTGTAAACGATCACATCACCAATTTGATGGAGGACTGACTTGTATTAAGTCTTTCATTCCCACTCCAGCCCCGAACGCCTCCCATCTACTAGGTGACTTGGGATGACTGGGCAGGAAACAGGACTCGGCGCTAGCTCAGAGTTTTCGTTACAGATGGCTCGGCAGAGGCGAAAACACGGAAGAGGAGGTTGACGGAGGAAGACAAGAAGACGGTCACAGTGATAAACATCCTTTGCTCTCTTTCCCATCTCCTTGTGTCGACATCCGTTTTCCTCCTTTCAAACAATATTGCAAGTAGTGCGGTAGCAGACGTATCAACAGATTTAAATGCACCAGTGTCCTGTAATTACCACCTGATCCAGCAGAGGCCGCTGCTTCATCATGTTGCTTTAACAATACCCGGTGTCAGAGTTTGTTCACAGTTCCCGAGTTTCCAAAAAATTCTGTTACTTTCATTTATTTCTCAAAAATAATTAATTCTGTCAAACTATTTTTCTGGAATGACGTGCAACATTTACGCTGATAACGATTTATTTAACCCCAGTGTGACTGACCTTTGATTAACAAGGCCAGAACCAGCTTAGAATCAATTCCTGTGCATCAGTTACTTGTCATTATAAGAGCACTACATCTCTTTATCCATAAAAACATATATTTACATTATTTGTCCTTTTGAAAAAGGCTTAGAAATATGTGGCAACACATATGTGACTGATGAATAACATAAATAGTGAACAGAAAAATGAACTATACTATAAATGTAGTACATAAGCTGTGTTTAAGATGGGCTTTACCACAGTGTGTTGCAGTGCTCCTTCTTACTGTTCATTTATTCATCAATAAACGGGCTATTCCTTTTATTTATCTTTATACTCTATGGTGGTAAAATAGGGCTTTTTAATGAGTTAAAAAATCTCCACAAGCTACATTTACTGCTTTTTTTTCTTGTCAATGGTTTTCACCTTTTTGTCAGCTAATGAGCAGTAAACTGCTTGGCCTACTAACGAGGTTCTGGTGGCTGTTGACTTGAATAACAACATGTAAGTTAGTGAGTGGAAGGAAAGAACAAAGAGCGACTCCTTGTTACTGCTGGTGCTTGATTGTTCTCAGCCTTTCTGTGAAGACGGATCCTAATATCATCTCATAATCTGCCATCCTCTCCTCCAAATGCCCCCACCGCCATCCGCTTTCATGTCTGACTGTCGTTCAAAGCCTGATCATTAATGTGATTTATTTCTCACTGTGTATTATTTTGTTCCTCTAATTTGTTTGGGTTTTTCAGCATGGGCGTAAATCAGAATCAAAGCGATTGCAACTGCTTTTCCCTGTCACCTCTGTTAATGGCCTGTCTACTGGAGGTTTGGGCTGAGAAGAAGCAGGCCTGCTGTCTGCCTAAATCACCTTTCCATCCTTTCCCCTCATCATAAACACAAAGAGGCCATTGGCTACCAGCACAAACACCTTCTCTGGCCGACCCCTGACTATAAATCAGCGGCTCATTGCAAGTGCAGGGCCAGAAAGTGAAAATTAGGGATGCTGGAAAACAAAATACAATCATTAATCATCATTAAACGAGTGAAAGTTTGGATTCACAAGATGTTTAAGCTCGACACTTTTACCCGCAATATAGTTTGACACTTTGCAAAGACTGGAATGGGAACAAAATAGCCAAAACACGCACAATCCGACAGATGAGGAGACTGAGTGGAACAATAGAGCGGAGATGATTGTCATCTGTCCATCATGCGAGGGAGGCGAGCAGCTTCTCAGACGGCGTGATGTGTAATGTGATTGGACAGTGCTGTGACAGTGAGCTGTGACCTTCAGCTGCCTGCCGACTCCAACCCCACCTTCCAGGGTTCTGGGAGGGATGTGAACGCTGCTGATCAATGGGGGCATTGGCACTCATCATGTCAAATCCACTCCGTGTCCATTTCCCGTCTCTTTTGTCATCAGGCCTTCGTTTTCCTTCCGCTAGTCAATCACTCCGAGCTGTGAACTGAGCCATTCGCATGTCAGGGAAAGAAGTGAAGTTGCATAAATTCACCTTCATTTTTTTTTTTTTCCGGCTTGCACATAGTTTAGCAGTTTTAAAAGCTGCAGTTTTTTCATCCTCTGAAAGTAAATCTGTGCACATACGAGCGGCGCACACACACTAACTCAGAGGCTTATTTGCGGCGGCACACAGTCACAAGCAGCCTAAATGAGAATTTCGCCAAACAAACACAATCAAGCCCCTATTACATTCCTCTTTCATGTTGCTGAAAGGAAATGCAAACGAGATTAGATAACACAAAGGCCACAAGGCTCATTTCTCTCCTGTGTCTGGAGATGGCTAAATGCTCTAATTCCTCTCTGCACTCAGCTCCTCAGGCCAAGTCCCCCTTTTGTTGAACCCAAACCGGCTGCATTAATGTAATGTAAAATCACCTCTCGCGGGAAAGTTTTTTCTTGCCCCCTCCCTCCCCCGCTCTCTAGATTAAGTGAGCACAGGCCACTCCAGCTTTAAGTGGGCATGGCATTGTTTTGAACGGCGCAATTATGGTGGAGAGATCTGTCTGTCTGCCAGAACTTTTGATTCATGGCGCTGCCTCGGCCGTCGGAACGATCGGAGGAGCCTGAACGGGATCTCGCAGATACATCTGATCTGAGAACCGGCAGCGAGAGCGGAGCTCGCTCAACCGAGGGCCTCGACGTCACAGCTGATCGCCGGTTCACACAGCAGCGGCGGTAAATGGCAGCTACATAACTTCCCTTGATCAGATTGGAGCAATCAGCCTGGAAAAAGTTTCCCACATGTCGCCGTAGCTGAGCAGACAGAGGCTGAGGTGGAGGGGAAGCGAAGGCAAGAGGAGAGAACAGGAGGCCAATTAAAAAAAAGGCTGATAAAACAGCAGGAGAAGAGAGTGAATTTGAAAAAGAGACGTCCCAGGGTTAAAGCCAGGACACAGGCCAAGGGGAGGTTAGTGCGTCTGGCTGCAATTAGTCAGTCACCGGAGAGATTGAGATGATGCTTCGGGGAGCTATTGGTCCTCAGTCATTAGTGATTACTCAGTCAGAAATTACTGGCTCTGAAGGCAACGTGTGGCTGCGTCTGCTAGTTTACTAACACATGTTTCCTCCCTTCACTTGCAGCAGTTCAGCAGGATCCAGATCTGAAGTGTTTTAGTGGACATGTTTATGTGGTTTTGATTTCCTCCCCGTTTTCGAAAAAGGCAATATCGATAGCTTAAAATGAAATGTGACAATCTTTGAAGTGCCGAGTGCACATAGAAACTGAACGGCGATCTTCCCGTGTTCCACCTCAGTGCGCCGCGCAGCATCTCGAGAATGCAGATTGACGAAACGCACGGCAGCAGTCGTGCGTTAATGTGGGTTTCGCTTTGGAAATCTTATTAACTCTGAGCACTTTATGAGATGTGGTTACGATTGTTTAATTGAATAAGCATTAGTGGGTGTTTTCAAACTCGTAAAGGAGTTCTTCCATTTCCTTTGCTTTCAACAATCCCTGAAAATGGAGTGATAATTAAAACCCTGTAAGTGTTTCATAACACAGAGTGCGTTTCACTCCCAACACTTGCCTTCTCAGCGCACACAGGTTTTTAGGGTGAGTCAAAGATCGTATGAAAGGAAGCCTGCATTCTGTCGGACAACCAGCAGGGGGCGACTTGACCGGTCGCAAAAATAAATCTACCCTACTTCGCTTGATTTACTACCTCTATAAACAGTTTCCTAATACGTTTATGGTCTAAAACTCTAGTTTCAAGTCTTCCCCAATACAGCACAAGGTTCATTTTGTAAATTATGGTCCCATTTAGAGTCAAATAGTCTATAAATTAGGGTATGCGTGAGGGCGTGGCTACCTTGTGATTAGTGGTGGCGGGCGGAATGAGGATGGAGGTGCTCCATCGCAGCCCCAACCTCAACTCCAATTATAGTCACCTCCAGGTCCAAAGAAGAGAAAAAAAACATGGCGAGAGCCAAAATGCCCAAATCGAGGTTTTTAAACAGCAGTCCATGAAACAATAGGTCACTTCATGGTGGCGTCGTCCACAAATGTAATACGGTCTATAACCAGACTCTGGTCTTTAGAGACTTTATTTTGGTAGAATGAAACAAAAGTGAGAACAAACGCAGAATGGAAGACACATTTAGATGCATAAACACACGTCTTTTACAAATCTCTATGTACAGTCGGACGTTTTGATAAACATGAAACACAGAGTGGAATTTTTTAAATAACTCCTGATATATTCCAGCCCTCGGTTGTCAGCCCCTCTGAGCTGGTGCATATTTGTTGTTGCCGCTGATAACACGGTGAACTAATAAGACGTTTGCCACTTTGCACGTCATGGCCAGGTGAGGCTTCCAAGCCTCTATCCTGCCTTTCCTCTTGATTGTGCACAGATGCACGCACGTCGTCGACGGGCTTATGCTTTATAAGTGTCTGCAAATAGCAGGCAGAGATGAATACGTGCTAAAAAGGATGATCCTACTTTAACCATAGCAGTAATGATTGGGAACGATCATGTGGTTTGCTTGCCTCGTTTGTTAACCCGTCGCTTGACTCGGCTCCGCTCCAACATCTGAAGGACCCGACCAGAGATGGAGTTGGAAAGTTGGAGCTCCAGATGTGGCTGCAGCTCTCACCCCTGCATGTGGTTTCCCACACCTGATTTATATCCTGTTCTTACAACAGTGCACACTTAAGCACACCCACATGCAGTGCACACACTAACAACGCTACAAATGTACTGTATGTGTGCACACATGCCTGAAGGGAAGTCGCAGGCACACACACACACACACTCCGACATTGGCACACTCGTAAGCACTCACAAATAAAATCAAGAAATCGGTGTAACCTGTAATTTTTACAGGGCTGATTTGAGTGTGTGTGACAGGCCAAATCCAATAGCGGCAGCAGGGCTGACAGGCCTGACATGAGTCTTGCCTTGCTGGCCCCTTAATTATGCATGGCCCAATGTTTCCCCGGATCTTAATTGAATCACACTGTCTCAAACTTGTTATTTCTAATTTGTTGCATTTGATTTCTGACATCAGCGCTGCTGTGTCATGAATTATGCAAACAGGAGGACCTTTAATTGTGAGTGTTATTAAAACAAAACTAATTGCAGATGATTAAAATGTGACGAGGAAGCAGAATGTTGGGGGCTTCACCCAGACAAGGCTCCGCCGCCGCTGCCAAATAATGATTAGGTCTCACGGCTGTCGAAGCAGTTGTTGTTTTGTGGTTGTGACTGTAACCTTGGGTGGAACACGCCGTGTGGTTTAATGGAGGGACGTGCTGTAGTCTGCCGGCGGATTGGACGCTGTGCGCAGGGTGTGGTGGCGACACACTGCGCGCACGAACGAAAAGACACACACATAAATACATCCACACAACAGAGAATCATGCAGCTCCTCCTTTCACTTTTATTGATCACATCTCACGCATTTTGATTAGTTCTTCTTCCCGAAATTGTTTGACTCGCCCCCGAAATACGTAGAAAATTGCTTTCAATATTGCCACCTGTGAAGCTGATGATATAAAGACATTGACAGCAAATGAGAATTCCTTCCAATTCATTCTGTTTTTAAGTGTATTGTCAGGCAAAAGTAAAAAGGCATTTTGATTAAATATATGAAAGTGCAAAGGGAGAGCGATGATTACAAGGTCTTTTATAGAGAGAAACAAAGAATTTTAAATACCTTTACAGCAAATAATAACCTCAATAAAATGCCCTTTTAGCCCCGTTTATGCAGCTTTGAGCAGTTGAGTAGAATCCCAAAATGAGATACAATGCAATTATTTCAATAAAGTTAAAAGCATGCATGAGTAAGGTTGTAAGCGGTAAAATGAACCCTCTTGCTCTACTCTTAAGAGATTTAACAATGAATTGTGCCTGCAGGGCAACAGCTCAGCACCTGACTGTAAGGTAGGGATCCTCACGGCTGTGCTCCACGCGGGCCGTCGGAGATGTCTGGAAGTCATTTCCAACATGTGAGGAGAGGCGGGGGTGGGTTGCACTTTAGTTTCATGAATGCTCAATCAATTCAATAGGACAGCTTAACTTTCTCTTTCCCTCTCAGAGCACATTTATAGGCCCACAGGCAGTCGCAGGCTGCATTCAAAGGTGCCTCGTACAAAAGCATGGTAATTCCACCTTTTAGGGGGCAACAGCTGACATGTGTAGTAAAGAGGAAAAAAAACAAAGCGGAGCTGGAAGTGCTTTCAGTGCCGACTGGAACAAACGTATGTTTCATCATGAGTGCACTAATATTTTATGGTATTGGCACATTACTTCATTATCACGATCTCCACCAAGGAGGTTGATTTTGCATGTGTTGCTTCGTCTGTCTTGTTGTTAGCAGGATGACGCAAAAACTACCAAGACGACTTTTACCGAACTTGTTGAAGTGGTGCAGCACGGGCCAAGGAAGACATCGTTAAATTTTGGGGCAGATCCCTTTGACATAGCGAAAAACGTTTTTTTTTTACATTGGATTTGGTGGAGGTTTGCACTCTCAGAGTGCCAATCTGTCAACAGCATTACATAAAAACTAACCGCTCTTGAGTGGAACTCCAGACGGACACATTTCTAGCACTATCTATGTAATATGAAGTATGGGCTTGCCTTTTGGTCTTTCATACATGTCTTCTTATGATAGCTGCAAGCCAACATTAGGAGATGACACACCTGAGATGACACCGCATCCGTTTTAAGCTAATGGTATCGAACATTGAGCATTTGGTAAAACAGTCTACTCCCAGCTAACACAATCATCTACAAGCGGCCCGGGTCCAGGAGATGAGTCAGGGAATATATACTTTTACTTGAGCTCCCAAACCCTCCCTGTCAGATACTTGTGCCCCAGCCAGGCTCTAAAAAGCTTTGTTCTCATTACATATGCATGCTAAGCAGTGGCTGACGTGACCTGCCAGTTCAAAAGTCCATCTTTGCATGTCAATAAGATGCCTCGGTGGTTAGGGTCTGTCCGTATGATAAAGTAGCTATGTGTGTTTTGCGCATGCCTCCAGGATGGCTGCAGAACCTTGTCTGCGTAGATGACAATTAGAGTCACTTTCCACCCAGGTTAGACCAGACAGGTCCTGTCAACCACCAGAAGAGGAGAATGGAGGGAGACAGAGAGTAATATGTGTACCACTCTGATTCCGCTTCATCTCGTGATCCTTGCACTGACCACCAGAGCGAGGGGAGGAGGCGGGGAGGAACGCGGAGGAAAGAAAAGAGGCAAACACAACTCAGCAGTTACTGTGCTTCTTTTACTAGTTTTAAAAACGACTCGTTCTTATGTTTGCAGTCACGTTCCTCCTATCAGCTTTCACTGACTCTCTGTGCCCCGGAGATTGTAAAGCTGCATTACAACGATGCACTGTGGGTAATTCAAACATCCGGTGGGTGAAAGACTTCTTCTGTGAGGTCCAGCCAAGCCACCGGCGCAGCGGTTGATATGCGGGAGACATAGCAATGATCTCAGATCAGCTTATGAATCAGCCCAAATGTCTCCTTAACAAATCTAAAGTAGAGCAAGCTGTCAAACATTTTGGCAAAGCAGCGCAACTGTCAGGTTGGAGTGTGTGAGGGAAGTGCTGCACGCCTCGCTGTTGCAACTTCCCCCTGAAAGGATTAATAATTTACATGGGATTACTCCAAAATCCCGGCATTTGCCACAAACCTGTGTAGCATTGATTTGTTGAACTGTCATAATAGCACATCACTCAAAGTAAACAATCATCGCCTCACCCAGAGATGGAGGTGAATGTCTCATTCTCAGGAAGTTGGAAGGGGGAGGAGGGGAGTTTGCATTCCTTTTCTGGTGGTTTCCCATCGAGTGGCTCTCTCCTTGCAGAGAGAGAGAGAGAGAGAGAGAGAGAGAGAGGGAACGAGAGCGAAAGAGAAAGCTGTAATTGCTGTCAGTCTCTCCTGAGCGCAGCCTTAAAGGCAGCTGCTATTTCACAGCTGAGGAGCGAGAGTTTGGGCTGCGTGGCTTCCCCTCCAGGCCTCTGGAGGATTTGGTGAGTCCCCCCCCCCCCCCCCCCCCCCCCCCCCCTCCCCCCCCTCTCCCCCCCCCCCCCCCCCCCCCCCCCCAACACACCCCC
>CAAKHC010005603.1:4093-15923 GCA_901007825.1 Macroramphosus scolopax | reverse complement strand
TTTTAAACGCAAAGGAATGGAGCTTTCAGTTCTTCACTTTTATCTCCTTCATGCCACAGTTCCTTGCATCATTTAAGCGATGCACCATTCCCCCATTAACAAAAATAAACAATCAACATGATCGACGAAGGATGAACATCATATGTGTTTCGCTCCATTTCATGCCTATTCAACTTGTTTGAAAACAGGATAATCAAATACAATGCGATGTTGATAACTAACATGTTAAGTAAGATTGAGCTGCTAATTAGAGTTGGTTTCACTGAACTAGACCTCATATTTACATATACTGTAACTGCAATATGTGATGAAAGTTTTTTTTCTTACCCACATTTCAAACATTGACCTCGGAATCACTTTGTTATCATAGTTTCTTTATGTGGACGGAACATCAGCATGTTGTTTTTAGATTTTTGCAATCTCAAATATGAAAGAAAAGAACAAGTATTTGTGAAATACTGTAGTTAAAGGTTTCTCATCGGGCCCATTGAACTTTAAAAGTGTCAATTTTGAAAAAATATGAAATTTCCAAGACAAGCGGAATTAGTTTCCCATGATACTTCTAACGTATTCATTATGAAAATCTGACAATTCCGAATTGCTTTTAAAGGTCGGTCATTAAGTGTTTCAAGTTTGCTTATTTGACCTTTGGAATAACTTTTGAATGATGTTTGTCTGTCAGTTTGAGTGGGCGTGGCAGCATCCTCACTCCTCCAGACGTCTCTCCCATGTCTCTCGGCGCTCGAAAAAAGAGTCAAGTCTGCAATTCCACTGGCGTGTAGTCTCAAACATGCTGCGATTGGCGCCGTGGAACAGGCTGCCACTGACGGCTCGCTGGCTCAAGCAGGAGTACAGGATGGACTTTGAGCCCAGTCTGCAGCCTCCTCTGCACATCCCCATTACCTTCGGGAGTGTGAGAGCCAAGAAGACACCTCCGCTACAGACTGCAGGCGAGGAGGAGACATCCAGCTGTTTTCTTTGCAGAGGGCTGGTCACGGTGAGCTTGTTTTACATATATTATCCCCTTAATGGCTGATGGCCGTTACATTTTATCCTGACTCCTGTTCATAAGGATTTTTAAACAATGTTAATTTTTTCCCCAGATTTCCGAAAAGTTGAGCTGTTTGCACGCGTCCTGTGAAATGAGCTCTCATGTCATCTGCCTCGCCCAGCATTTCCTGAAGCGGGAGCCGTCCCACCTCCTGCCTGTGGAGGGTGAGTGTCCAGCCTGTCATCGCTCAGTGCTGTGGGGTAGCCTCGTCCGGCATAAACACGGCTGCATCGGAGACATGGAGGAGGTCACACCATCCGCATCCCAAGTAAGTTAATGCAGAATGAGCTTCATGTGTGTATGCGGAGGACAAGACGGATACATCAGTGGACCTCCCATGTATCGACATACGGCCGTAATCAGAATAAATCAACACTTGAACGTACATCAATGTGATCAGAGCTACCTAGAATGACAGAAACCATCGTTTTCTTCTGCCCAGCTGCTGACACAGAGGGATCTATAACTGATACTGCCACCAGCCACCAGGGGGCGATCTGATCTTTGGCTTCATTTATGGGAAGTTTATATGGTGTTTAATAGTAACAAATGTTTATGATCATGTAGAGAGATTTAACAATCAGAAATGTAATTAATAGTAGTCCATGTTTAACTTGTTGTCTGCTCTGAATGTTGGTTCATCTCTGGTTTGACGAGGTCAAGGCGGCCAAAGGGTCAATGGAACAACTCTTTTATTAATTAGGAAATAAGCAGCAGCATTCCAATAAAAGATAAAACAAATAGAGCATTTGTTTGTTTACTAAAAAGAGGAGGCAGGTGTCCCTCATTAATTAAGGCTTCAATGTTGAAATAATAATTGCATTCATCAGCGATGCAGTCTGTGAGAGAAAGCACTCCTCTTCCTCCCCGTCGCTGTTCTCAGTCTGTGATCCACTGCAGACAGAAGTGTGTGAACACAGTTAATTACTAGTTTGATGCTTGCTTCCACTCCCTCAATAGCTTCACTCCTGTACAGGTGGTGAAAGGAAGCGCTGCAATACAGAACAGTTTCATTTCAAATTTGACCCCGGAGCCTTGGAACTGACATGTGACTGTATGTCTGAGCGTGTTTAAGGAAGTGATGCCTCGACTAGTTTCACAATACCACATTGTTGTTTTTGCTTTATTAATTTGTTCTTTCATCTCCAACAGAGCCACTGGGCAGATGATCTGCAGTTGTGAAGGAAAGGAACTTCCCCCTTTAATGGACCGTAGTGATGCTGTCATGTGGATGATGTGTAAAGGTGATTTCTCAGACTGAGCAGGCATGTGAACATGAGTGAAGGTCCAACATATAACAGGAGGTCACTACGCTGACTTGATCCATTTTTATACATCTGATCATGAAGTATCTTTTCTAACCATGTTTACATTTGTCTAATGAATTCAATATTTGTGGTTGAACATTTTAATGTAGTGTGAGGAATAAAACAAGATTGATTTTGCATGTAAGTGTCACTTTCTGTCACATTGAAAATCAGGATATATTTGATAGTGTAGACGTGAAAGGTCATAACAGGAACATGGTACTGGTGTTCATGTTAACTGATCTGTTATTCCTGTGACTGATGTTTCCTGTCTCCTTTGATAGTGGCACAGAGTTGTATCTGACATCAGACCAAAAAATAGGGACTTCAGTTGGATCTTGTCAAACAAACAGCTTCTCAAATCACTACAAATATTTGGCCTCAGTAATATTGGAATCTTCTCACCTCATTCTGAACATTTTATTAATAGAAACCATCAAACCAGCTGTTGGACTTTCTAAGTCCAGGTCCTGGTACAAGGAGGTCACTGTGTATAAACTCATCAGATTTGGATGTCCAACAACTTCTGGAGGATCAAAGAGTCGTGACAAAGGATAATAGTTTGAAATACAAGTCCTAAATTCCCAAATGCATCTGGACCAGCTGAGACCAGCTGAGACGTTGTGACGGGGACTGACCAGACACCATGTGGTTGATTCAGAAGACGCTCAGCCGCCGCTGAGTGCAGCTGCTCAGTTGGGTCTCCTGGTGACGTGTCCTGGCTCCACCAACACACTGTCTGTCTTACATTTCCATTTAGGACCTCATTACTCTAATTAAGACTTTTAATTGATGCTGCTGTTCTTAATTCATTTACAAGTCTTACAGGTCTTTAATTTAATAGAGTCATTTTTTGTTTTGAGGCTTTGAAGCATGTTGTAACTTGTTTTTGTGAAACCTAGATAACAAATTATTTACCAACTTATGAACATGAGTACTACAGACGTATACTGAAGGAAGTACGAGAGCAACATATTTACTGCCCTGACTGTCATGAAGAATGAAGACTTGCTTGGGAGGCTGCAGATCAAAGAAACAGACATTTAGAAATATATCATTCTTTATTGGCGTAGAGGTCTAACAACATCGTACACTGTCAGTAACTGTTAGCGAAGTTGCTGAAAATCACATCTGGAACGGCAGCTGTGATCAGGTCTGATCCCTCAGGAATCTAAATGAGTTGTTAATTAATCACTTGTCTACGTACTGTATTGTTTTATCACCTCCAGAGAACCAACTTCCTCCACCACCACGTTCATTGTATTCACAGAAGTACACTGAGTATTGTAAGAAACAAACACACGTATAGATTTTGTACTTCCACCCAGTTCTCCCTGATGGTTTTGGTTTTATTTTCCAATCTGCAGGAAGTTCTGCTGCAACACGGAAATTTGTCTTTTCAGATTATTCTGCCAGCATAGAAAAAGTCCACTGAGGTGAGTAAGTGAGACCTGAATCCTGGAAAGACGAGGTTTCAGATGTACTTTGTCTTTTAGAGAAGCATGAACACAATTCAACACTGTTGCAGCACAAGTTTCACCTGGTCACCTGAACCAGACCGAGGTCATGGAGGAGAGCATGTCTCTACCTGTGTTGGTGGGCCGACCCCCCCGGTCATTGTGTCGCGTGGTGTGTGTGAGTCCACTTGGTGTTGGCAGAGCGATGGACTCCTCATTATAAATATATTCAGGATCAGACTCGACTCACAGCTGGTTCACAGGGACCGTTTGTCCTTCATGAATTCATCCATACATTTAGTCCAAACAAGACAAAGCTACTCAGCTGGGAGAGCAATCAGTGCAGTTAAAACATCCCTTTAATTCCCTTTGTGCTGGTTAATAATGTAAACACAGTTTACCTGCAAAATTAGTGATTGTATAAATTCCCTTATTTGCTGCCGACAGTAAAAATCCCTGTTTGACAGGACGAACCCGACAAGTTGATTCTTGAAAAACACAAATAATTTGAAAACAAAATGTTAAAACAATGAAGGAACGGTGAAATAAAGATCAGAATGTTTTTGTAAAGACAAGCTGTATATAGTTTAGATAAATCAGGTTGGGTCTGATCTGACTTGTTTGATTTGGTAGTTTTATATCCCGTAGACTGAGAAAGGAAACTCACATAAACCTCCTGTTAGTGCAATTCAGTTGAATTTGATCTGACTTATATAGAACCAAACAATTATCCCAGGACTCCAAATAAACTGATACCCAGCAGCTGCCTCATGAGCAAACACTTGGCCACAGTGACAAGAAAGAACTCATTGGGACGACGCCTCCACCTGGTCCAGCTGTTAACTGGACCACTAACACACCGGCTGTCTGCAGGCGAGAGGTGACGCTGATTCATCTTGTCAGTTGTACATAAACAGAAGCGTCTGTATACATGTTCACTATGTGCATCATCATCCTCCAGTGTTCAGTACAGAAACACTGCAGAGACTTCTGGGATCAACACGTGTGTGTTTGGATGTTCAAAGACTGAATGTGGGCAGGAAAAATGAATGTTGGAATAATACAGTGTAAAAAGTGAAGTTTCATAAAAACCCGAACAGAATCTGCAATGTGCCACTAATAATAATAATTAACATATTATTTGTTCCGTTCAAATTACAGTAATTCAATTACAGATTGTCTCATCCTGTATTTTACTGATGATGGACAACATGTTGATTTTATTCCATTTACTACATAAATTAAAATGTTACTTCCTGTAACTCCACTCAGTAACCGACTCAGTTTATGTTTCATTTTAAATTCACGAATGTTGTGTTTTAATTTAAAGTCATATTTCAGTTTGATCAGCAGAGAGGCGTTTGGAATTTATCCAAAGATAATTATGTTTTAGTGCAAATTATGTTTTAAAAATGACCAATTTATTTGCTGATTATAAAGGAACAATGTAACAGTCAGGAAGACTTCAGTGGCACCGTGCAGCCTCTATATGTGGTTAGAACCAAACAGCTTCCAGTAAAACCGGTAAATAAAGACACAATTGGCAGGTTTGACTAAGTGGACGGGCCGTGGAGCCCCTGAGAGATCCCACCAACACTAACTGGTGTTAATGGGAGTGACCTGTGGGCGACCTCAGAGAGTCTGGTAGCCATCAGCCCTCCTCCTGCGGCCCAGCAGGTAGGCCACCACCACGATGACGATCAGCACCAGCAACGTCACTCCCACAGCAATGGCAACACGGTAATCTGGTCTGTCAGCAGGACACTGGTCAGCTGAAACACACACACACACACACTTATTTATGAGCTGTGTATTAATGAATACTGTAGCATGGATCCTGTGGAACAGGAAGTAAAGCCGGTTGTTTAGTTCCTGGAAGGTTCCATGTTTTTTCTAAAGGTTGAACCCCACATAAAAACCTTCCATCATCGGTGTGAAGGGTTTATATGAATGTGTTGTAAAGTAATTGTAGATGTTATATATACAGTCACTAACACGTATCTCTTGATCTGTTTCATTCAGAATAAGTAGAGTCCAGCTCCACGTGGAGACTGACCTGGGCCGAACTCTTTGCTCTTGGTCAGATTGAAGGCCTGCATCATGTCTTGGCTGACGTCCAGATACAATCCTTGGCCCATGTGAAGTGATTCATTTTTGCAGGAGTAAGCGTGTCCAACCTTTGCAGCAAAGAGATGCACTGACTTGTTGCTGGCAGCGTGCTTCCCTTGATCTGCAACAGAGAAACACAGTTTGCTTTACAGAACATCGAAACAATTTCCAATTAAAGATCAGATCAGATCAGGTATGGCACCAAACGTGTTGGACTGCATAGCAGCTCAGAATGGGTTGATGTTACCAGCATTCATGTCTCACAGGGATTCAGCTCCACTCTGTGCCAACACATAGTTGAACAGACACACAAACAAGGACTCAAATGTTCCTTGTCTGTGTTAATATTTGACAGTTTTGCACAACCCCACCAATAGAACATCAAACCACATGCAGTGACCTTATTAGAAGTCCAAACTTTAGGGTCTAAAGTTTATTGGTTATATTTTAACTCCTCCTATTTGTTCGTTCTAACCGGCATAAAACATTTAAAATGTACATTGTAACACACTATAATAGTTTAGGTGTACAGTGCACAAGAACATTTGTAAGTGTTTATCAATGTCAACAACAATACAATCACCATTGAACATGTGTTTTACTATATAACCTCTAATTCTCTGTTTCTACAGCAGCCTGCAGGTACGGACGTCCACAGGTGGACGACGTCCACAGGAGGACGACGTCCACAGGAGGACGACGTCCACAGGTGGACGACGTCCACAGGAGGACGACGTCCATGGAAATACAACTACAGTGTGTTAGCAACCACTGATGTCTCCATACTGCTAACATGCTGTGAGAGGACAACAGAACTGACCTGCTGTGGTAAAGCGGTAGGCGAGGTTGAAGGACAGAGTGTCCACGTAGACGGTGTTGTCAGCAGCACTCTGGGGAAGTCAAAGAGAAGAAGGATTCTTTCTGAGTAAAGTTCCAACAAGCTAAATCACCTCCAGAGTCAAATGAGGTTCGTTAGTTTTAATTTACATGAACACGTCTTTCCATAGTTTCAATGATGTGTTTCCATCAGAGAGCACAAGGGTTTCCTTCTCTATAAATTATCATCTGTTATAACATTAAAGATGTTTAAAGTATCATCTTGAATGCTTAAAACGATTTCAGTTTTCAGCTCTAACGATGGATTCAACTTCAGTAACGATACAACATGTTGTTACTGATCGTCTGGGTAACAAAGCTTCAGCAGAGTCGCCGAGATGATATATTAATTACAATTACCTACAATAAAGGAATACAACTTTATAACTTGACCTCAGAATACAGACCGAACCCTACTTCACTTCCTTTACTTGGTAAATACGGTGTGATCGACTCCTGACAAGGACTGAATCACACATGTGATGTGGGCGAGGCGGTTTGATGCAGTTTGTTGTCACATGATGTGAAAACAGGCTTGTCAAGTGTACTTCCCTGTTTTAAGCAATTCTTCACTAATTCCTGTCTTCATATGAAGTTAAGAGGCTAAACAGTTTGTTATTCATCCAGAAACTGATTCGTCGTTGTGTTTATGTCCTTGGCTGAAGAAAATTACTTTGATCAAAATACCCACTCAGTGTGAGACAAGAATAAAGGATCGCCTCCGTCCTTCGTCCCCACATGCACTCGTCACTACAACCGAGGCAGTCAGGTGTACCTTGTTGAACATGAAGGTGATAGTGCCCTCCTTGAAGGAGAGGGTCAGGTTGGCCGTGTTTCCCTGACAACCTCCTACGGCGGTGGTCATATTGGGCTGAACAATGAAGGTCCCATTGGCCTGAAAGATGAACACAGAGAAACCAGGTAGGAGAAGGTTTACCTCATCATGCATGATTAGCAACTGTCTTGTGACACAACCCATGACAGCATTGAACAGACCACATCCAGGGAATCAAAACTGGCATTAAAACTTTGTTTCAGGTCCTGAACATAGAACGCTGACAGATGCACTGCTGAACGCTGAGTCAGAGACTTGTGAAGAAAGTTCTAGACAAGCTGACACAGTCGGGGACGTACACAGCAGCTGAAAGGTTACCAGATAGAAACTCAGCACTGTCTATGTGATTCAAGAGGAAATAATGAAGATTTCTAAGTTCTAGTCCATTTGGAGAACTTCACAAGATAAACTAGTGTGTTTGTTGAACTCAAGATAAACTCAACAGCTTCCATGTGACAAAACAACATCTTATGTTTACATAGAGAAGAAAACAACACACGTTGAGTTCAAACTACACCTGACAGATGATGTTTGTTCTTGTAAATTCCAAAATGTACGTTTGAGATTAAAACCTGCTCCAGAAATTGGTAAACTTTGACCCACCCCCACTCGGGGCTCTGATTCTGGTACCTCGTCTATTGTCTCTGATTAAATGTACCTTTGGTGTCGCCAGTCGGATCTGCATGGCCATCTGAGCCCGCAGGCAAACCTCTTTCTTGTCTGTCACGGTGTAGTTTCCAACTGTCAGCTTGGTGGCAGGAGTAGGTTGAGGAGAAGGTGGAGCCTTGGTGGTGGTGGTGGTGGGTGGAGCCTTGGTGGTGGTGGGTGGAGCCTTGGTGGTGGTGGTGGTGGGAGCCTTGGTGGTGGTGGTGGGAGCCTTGGTGGTGGTGGTTGTGGGTGGAGCCTTGGTGGTGGTGGTGGGAGCCTTGGTGGTGGTGGTGGGAGCCTTGGTGGTGGTGGTGGTGGTGGGAGCCTTGGTGGTGGTGGTGGGAGCCTTGGTGGTGGTGGTTGTGGGTGGAGCCTTGGTGGTGGTGGTGGTGGGAGCCTTGGTGGTGGTGGTGGTGGTGGTGGTGGTGGTGGTGTTGGTGGCGGCGTTGGTCGGTGCCGCAGGTGCCATGGATGCAGGGGGTTTTCCTTGTTGAACTTCAGCCAATGACAGCACTTCAGTTCCAAAGGCAGAGCGAGAAAAACAAGTCCAATAGAATTAACATACAAATATTACCAGAAGTATCCAACTTAAAGCTTTTATTACTGGACTGATGGGGGCAGCTACCGGACGGAAACATTTATCAGATCTTTTAAGATGTTATTTATGACATGTTAGTAGAAATGTTCCCATTTAACATTTCATAATTTGGAATAAAGTCTGCGTCCACCGGAAGAACGAAAAGTCAATTCTTCACCTGCTCTTAGTTCTAGTTTGGTCCCCACCAACTGCTGAGACCAATATCTGGCTCTTTAGCTGCTAAATGTTCAACTCCGTCCACCTTATAGTTGCCACCATTGTCTGTGGGATGTTTGGATCTGGGCTGGTAAACCAGAAAGTAAATTTAAAGATGGCTGGAAGAAGTTTAAAGACTGTAGAGTTGTGAGAGAGTCCAAGGTTTGATTATCATTTGGGGGTTCTTCTCTCTGAGTGACCTCTGGCACATTAGTTCTTCAATCCAAGGCTAATATAAAAGACACTGTGTTGGTTGTCCACCACCATCAAAACATAGTAAAACTAACTGTCAGACTGATAACCTGCTTTTGTGTTGACCACTGATAACTACGTGTTTACTAAATACAAACGTGCGTAGCACATTTAAAACACCTGCTGATGTGTCTTCTAACGAAGACATTTTTCTGCATGCAGTGATTATTAAAACGGCCCTTTTCATGACAGAGGTTTTCACAAAGCAGGGAGATCACAGCTGTAAACATCCATGATTGACTGCTCCATTCAACGAATTGTTCCAGTAATCCAGATCAGGACTGAACCTTTACAGTAACAGAGCCCCGGTCTGATGGGCCCTGAAATGAAAGCAGCTATCATTACAGTGATTTATTCCACCTGATTTCCTGCTTTGACAAGTCAGAATTTGTTCTGTTAAATGGCCTATTAGGGTGACACTTGTGGTATACATGTACCGTAATTATTTCTGGTCAAGGCCAGTGAATTCTACCATATTAGTGTTATTCAAATAATCTACTTTATATCAAACATTTAATAATAACATAAGCTAATATTTTGTTAACTTGTAATAAAGCATTTAAAGACCATTGTAATTTATAATAATAATTATATATAATTAGTATTATTATTATAATATAATAAGAATAATACTATTAATAAGAAGAAGAAGAACAAGAGAAAGAAGAAAATGGTGTGAAACCGTTATAAACAACGTTTCATAACTTTGCAGGCCTGGTGCAGATGAAGGGTTGAGATACTGATGGACCGGTGACTGAGCTGTATGAACAGATATCTGACTCGAGAAGTATTTCAACAGTAGGCCTGATTAAATACACTGAAGTACTTTAAGTGAGCATCCTGACAAAAGAGGAAAGAAAACAAGAGCTTGCTTAAGTGTCGTAGAATATGTTTTCAACTTTGAACTTTGGGATTAAACAGAGATTCACCCAGTGCTCGAAGTAAAAACAGCCTTCTCCTGCCAACAGCATGTGACTTGCAACAATATCGAAAGACTGCGGAAACTTATGTTCCCTAAACAATCCAGGAAGTCACAGAGGGGTCGTAACATCTGCTACACTGCTTAGAAAAAACACGAGCAGAGTCGCTTCGTACGCCAAATTATATGGCAGCAATACAACAATTTAAAGGCTGTAATAAACTAATTATAACAACACAGTTTTGCGACACTTTATGTTTAATAATTTACTAGAGCGAAACTAGCTCACTATACTTTTATAAGCATTTTTACAGAGGGTTATCACTTCACCTGTCGAAAGTGACTTACCTGAGACAGCACAGCAGGCCATAAAAACAAAAACGGCTGTCCTCTTCATGGTGACAGGTGTGGGCTGACTGACGCTAACTGACCTGCTCTGTCCTCAAACTGAAGCTCAATGCGCACAACTGCGCTGCGTCGCACCTCTAAGTTTACAGCCAAGTCAAGCTAACGGTGTTTACAGACTATGACCGGAAGTGAGCTGATGTGGATTTAACATAACTAAAGTTAAAACCTATTTCCAATAATAAGTTACTCGTATAGTGTAATTGAAGTGGTGCCTGAGAGGAACAAAGCCATAAACAAAAACGGAGGTAAAGGGTGTCAAGTATTTTTAGGGGAACTGCGTCAGTTTTCAATAAACACTTTACAGTGAAAGTAGTACCGGAAGCGCCAGTGTTGATGCTCAGTGCAACCGATTCTTTTGAACTTGGCAGTGAGGAAACGAAACCAAAGTTACAGCAAGAGGAAACCAATGTCCATAACTGGAATGAAAAGTTGCAGTTTTTTTCCCAAATGACTAAAACGAAACTTAGGCTTAACTGGATTCACTGCAGGCTGACTATAGTTGGTTATCGTGACTAAGAACTTTGTCATTTCAAAATCTCTACAGTCAACAAAACATACATTTCACTTATATTTCACTGCATTGCATGGAAACATGAACTAGTAACTTGTGACAAAGCTGCTCTCATGGACTGAGCATTACACTGTCTGTTAGTTCCATAGCCCTTCTATTATAATAGTAGTAGGACCAGTAGGCAGTCAGGAGGAAGTGTTATTCTTTTAGATGTAATACCCGAGTTATAGTAGTAGCTGTGGTAGTAATAGAGCCAGCAGAAGTTGGCATAGTAATAGAAGAGTCGTGGTAGAAAAGCAGCAGGCCTAGTAAAAGCTGTAGTAGGCCTATTGTTGCCAACAATACTAATAGGAGTGGAAATAGAGGTAGAGATAGTACAAGAAGTATTAGTGGTAGTGGCAGTAATACTAGAAATCATGTAACAGTAGTGGTAGAAATAGCAGTGCCTCCTAGTTGTGTGAGCAGTGGTGATAGTGGTGGTATAGTGGTACATTAGAGATTAATTCTGATGCTGGTTTGATAGCTATTTTTACTTTTGAGTTTAATCCAAATTAAACTTTAATGATCACTGGTTATTGACGAGCACGAGGCCTTGGTTGGAGTTCTAATGTGTATGTTTTTATGTGTGAGTGTGTGTGTTATAGTTGTAGTAGTGGTAACAACA
>CAAKHC010005599.1:0-21981 GCA_901007825.1 Macroramphosus scolopax | reverse complement strand
AAATATTTAGAAATGATGTCAGGTTCTCGCCGGGTTCAGTCACATGACGTTATGGAGTAGATGAAAAATGTACATATATATATATATATATATATATATATATATATATATACAGTATGTGTTCTGGGATTTCCTATCTATGTGTAGAACAAAGCCTTTTCAGCCATCTTCCCTGAACACGTCTGCAATCAGGGTAAACTCAAGCTGTCGCCATGGTAACGACTGTGTGACTGCGTAACACAAACTCACCGCTTCAGCTGACATTAACTGTGTCGGTCTCCGTCGGGTTCGGACGGTAAAGGCGGCCCAAGCCTCACTCTTCTCCCTTTGAGACGATGAGGGGGAGTTCTGGTTGTCATCTCTGCCTCCTCTCTCCATTTCAAAAGAATACGACCGCTGAATATTCTTCTGTCGGTGGTTTGATGTTTATTCAAGCACCAGGCTGCCTGGACGGCCCTTTATTTCTTTGAAAGTGATATTTCCCAAAAGTCAGCACTCACTGTATGTGTGCTCTTTCTTCATCATTTCATTGCCTTCTCCTTTTACACATCTCTGTGTAGATGATGGAACCCAAACCGAGGACGCAGCAGCCCCGGAGGCCGAGGCCCCCGAAGCAGACGCAGCGCCAGCACCGGATGCTGATGAGGTGCTTGTTTGTTTGTTGTGCTTGATACAAATCAGTCTTTTGTCTCAAAAGAGGTTCAGTCAGATGTCTTGGGAAGTTGAGGCTCTAAGAATTTGATTATAGTCTTAGTAGTGCTCAGATTAATGACTATGAATATGTAACGGTAATTTCAAGCAATGCAACTGTTGCACTGAATACAGGGAGAGCCACCAGTGGTAGATGCACCGGAGACTGCAGCTGACCCTGATGCAGGAGATACCGAACCAGCACCTCCTGCCGAGGGAGATTCAGACCCTGCAAGTCCTGCTGAGGGAGATTCAGACCCTGCAAGTCCTGCTGAGGGAGAGTCGGACCCAGCACCTCCTGCCGAGGGAGATTCAGATCCTGCACCTCCTGCTGAGGGAGATTCAGACCCAGCTGCTCCCGCCGAGGGAGATTCAGACCCTGCAAGTCCTGCTGAGGGAGATTCAGATCCTGCACCTCCTGCCGAGGGAGATTCAGACCCTGCTGCTCCTGCTGAGGGAGATTCAGACCCAGCTGCTCCTGCTGAGGGAGATTCAGACCCAGCTGCTCCTGCTGAGGGAGATTCAGACCCAGCTGCTCCTGCTGAGGGAGATTCAGACCCTGCACCTCCTGCCGAGGGAGATTCAGACCCAGCTGCTCCTGCCGAGGGAGATTCAGACCCTGCTGCTCCTGCTGAGGGAGATTCAGACCCAGCTGCTCCTGCTGAGGGAGATTCAGACCCAGCTGCTCCTGCTGAGGGAGATTCAGACCCAGCTGCTCCTGCTGAGGGAGATTCAGACCCAGCTGCTCCTGCTGAGGGAGATTCAGACCCTGCACCTCCTGCTGAGGGAGATTCAGACCCTGCACCTCCTGCTGAGGGAGACACAGAAGCAGCTGCTCCTGCTGGAGGAGACGCAGATTCAACGACTCCTGCTGAGGACCAAGAGGCGGAAGGAGAAACAAAACAAGGTGATCAGCAGGGCTTCAAATATGCACAAAATGACAATGAAATATTAGGGGGGTTTGCTTCAGATGATAACTGATAGAAATACATTCTAGCACAGATATTTCTACACTAGCAAGAAGGAGAATCCAGCCTCTTTTATTTGAGCTCAAATGGATTTTGCAACCTGTACATATCTAGCGCAGCACTACAGTTCGAACTGCCCTCCTCTCCGTCGTTCTCTTGTTCAGAGCCTGCGGCTGCTCCAGAGGTTAGTGAAGCAGATGCTGAGGAAAAGGCACAGAATCCAGATGAGCAACCGAACTCTGGCCCTGATGCTCCACCTGCCAAGGAGGAGGTCAGTAGCTTAGACAGCTGGAACGCTGCTTATAATACAGATAGTATTGAGAATCTATGCTGCCAATGAAAAAGCTGATACGACCTTCCTACATGATACGTTTCTATAGGGTGATGCGACACCAGCCATGGATCCAGCTGCACCACACACTGAGGGGGCACCAAGTGATCCAGCTGCTGATGCAGGTCCAATTGTTGAGGAGAAAATCTCGGCAGGTAGCGCCCCCGAAGTGAAGGCCAATGCTCCTGCAGGTTAGAATACAAACTTGCACCGTTCATGTAAACACGCACGAATGAAGTTAGAAAAGATAGTTTGACCTTGGATAACCTTTCATAGCTGCATGCCTGTTTGGACGGAGGTAGCGGGTAAGACTATGAAACGCTGAGGCCCGTTGGACACACAGGTTTTACGTGTTGGTGGGTATATGTCAAGACTTCCAAGTAAACATTTAACCGGGATGTTTGCAGTGAAAGCCGAGCAGGTGTGAGCTATAAATGAGCTCATCTCTTTAGCATGTGTGGGCCTTACGTCGGGAGAACAATACAAACGTATTTTGAGTAAAACAACATGTTCTCTCAGCCACTTTTTATAAACCTAAACAGTGTTTGGATCCAAGTCCCGCCTCAGCTCAACACAACGCTCGCGGCATGTAAACGTGATGCAAACGCTCCATCCACCAAACAAAAGCCCTTCACGACAAAGTAAAACGCTGTGTAACGAGTCCACACACCTGTCTAATCAACGTTTAGGACTGATGGAAATGTTGACGTCCTGCGTAGCAGCTCCAGTTGTGACCCTGCGAAGCCTCTTTAACAAAGCAACACTGTGTCAGTGCAACTGCTCAGGATTACAAGCACGGCTGTTGGCGCTTGTTTTATGACGTTGTAAAGAGGCTCTGAATGGGAAAAGGCTTTAACAATGTTGGTGCTGCACAGTTAGTTGAAATAATATGAAATATTAAAATGGCCAATTTCGATATCCAAATCGCCGAGGCTGCAAATTTTGGATGAAGGTTTAGTGTGTCACAGTTTATTATAAATGAAGCGTTGTGGTGCTGCAGAGACGACCCGCCCTGCAAATCATGCTGTCCAGAGAGAGTTTGGTTTGGTTCAGGCTCATGCAAAGATCCAAGCATGTGTCACATAATCACAACTTCTTTTAAATCTTTAAGCCTTAAACAACGCAGGCAGTGACGTTTAGAAAGGGGAAACTTTTAAATTCCTCTTTGTATGGGTTGTGTTTCAAGTACCGATTACTTCTGCTGTTCATTTCCCTTAATCTTTGAACCTACAACAACACTGCCACTCCCTGAGCAGCGGTCCCACCTGCAATGAATCATTAATATCTTCACACAAATCTCCACCTCGTCATTATTGGACGCTGAGAAAATCCATCAAATAAGTGTTGCCAGCTTTTTTTGTTATCACTCATTTAAAGGAGAAAAAGAAATGTACATTTTGGACTGCAACTCCCTGTTTTTCCGATCACATTAATGGGAAGCAGATGTGCTTTTATGTCAGAAAACACAAATTACTTTGGCGGGTTATGAGGTGGGACTCTGGCTGATGTAATTCACCTCTCAATTTGAAGGTAGTTACGGTTTGAGGGAGAAACCTCACTCATCAACCTCGAGTGAGATCTTAGCCGAGGAGAAGCGACGCCCTCCGTTTGACTTCTTCTTCTTTACATACCGCCATGTCTCAAGCAGCTCACCTGCTTCACGACTGGACGTCGTCCTTCTTGTCACTCATGAATAGCAATCGATGTTTGGTCATCAGCTTCTCTCTCAGCGGTGTTAACGCTAACGAAGGAGGGGTCGCCGCCGAGGTGTCTTCTACGTGATAACTGGCAAGGGAACATTCTCTCACAGTGGTGACAGGGAGGGAGACGAGTTGAGAAATGTAGAGGAGGATGAAGAGCTGAGGGAGGAAAGAGTCTTAGGAGGGAGGGAACAGGTTACACAGAGTGGAGAAGGGAAGGGTGAGCGAGAGGAGGAGGAGGGGAGGCTAATGGAAAGGCCACTGAAGATTAAAGAAGAAAGGAGGGAGACACACACACAGGAGGGGGAGACTGTCAGTGGGAAACCTGGCTCCCCCCCAACACATGATTCCATTATTTAACGTTCATCTACTCGTCTGGGAAAAAAGTGAAAGAGTGGGTCAAACGAAAGAAACTTGCCTGTGAGATTTTATCATCATAAAATAATTCCCTGATCCCCGGCTGACCTGCCCAGCCTACAACTGTTCAGCGCGCTGAGTCACACACGTTATATAAGTCTCAGGGGATTTTTTTCCTACAGAATATAGAGTTTGGACAAGGTATTGTTCCCTGACAGATGATATCCATTAATCAAAGTCATCGCTGGTTCACACCCTTGGCAGCGCAGCTGATAATGTTTCAGAGCTGTTATCCAGCGCAGCTCTGCAGGGCATTCACGTGAGAGCTTCCAGGATGGTTCATATCCTCCAATGTTTTTAAACATGGACGTGGCGGAGTGTTAGAGAGAGTGTGTGCATGTTGTCGGGGAACATCTGGACAATATCCTGCTTGGGCGTGGATGGCGAGAGGAGAATTTCCCTAAAGGCATGATTATTGCATTTCTGTCACCACTGATGTCTCATTATTTGTGCAGATGGAGGATTGAACTTGGGAGACGCTCTGCCGGACGTGAAGGCGGCGGACGACGCAAAACCGGGACAAAGCCGCAGCGTTGGATCTGGGGGTTAGTAACTAAAGATGACCAAATGTTAAGGGAGTCAAGAGGTAGCCATGCTAACAGGGACGTGTGAGGAGAGGTCAGTGGGTCAAATGAGGATCGATTCCTCCGTCTGTTATATGAGAGAATACAATCACCTCAACAGTTCATTTAAGAACACCGGCTTCACATGATGTGACAGCCATATTTTATGTCTGGAATCCGGCTTCAGAGCCATGTAACATGAGAATGCTGTTTGATGAGCTTTGTTCCCACAACAAGAGAGCGACTTTACAAGCTCCGCTGCATTGAGGAAGGTTTAATCTCCGGCTATGAGGCGTTTTAACATCTCCGAGAAGGTTCTCCAGAAGCAGCTTCCTCCACCCTTTATTCCCCCACTTGAAAGCTGATTCTTCTACGTCAGTATAATCATTATAGTGCAGTGAAAGGCGCTCGTCTTGTGTGCTCTGTTATTAGTGGCTTTGTCAAGTCGGAGCAGGTACGAGGGCGTCGGTGATGTCACAGGTGTGCGGTGGAGACGCGGGAAACAGGCCTGTCGGCGTAGAGATCAAACTGAAGATCAGAGACACACATGGAGGGTGTGTGTCTCCCTCAGATTGACTGATATTATCAAACCATATTAATGTGTGTCAAGAAGGGTGTGTGTGTGTGTGTGTAATTACACATCACTTAATACAGAACGATTAGATCTCTTAATACCTCAGAGGTATAAACTAGAAGAAAGACAATAATCTGGCTCTTGTATTTGTGGTTTCTTCTTCTTCTTCTCTTCCTCTGCTTTACTCAAGTCTTTTCTTTTCATCCTCCTTTAATGACCCTAATGTCTCTTTCTCCCTCTCTTTAGCACATGTTGCTGAGACCGCAGCAGACGGTAAGACTCTTGTCTTGTTTTCATGGTCAAGATGTATCACTGCTACGTATCGTCATGACCTCGAGCCCACATGGCACGAGCACATCAGATAGGTTGTGATGGCCGGATGCAACAATAAAGTTTAAATTGTGTGTGCGCCTCTTTACACACGTTAGCCGTCACTTTTTAAAGACGGAATGTCAAGGTCAGCTTTCATTCCCCTTTTGAAATAACACGTTTCTTTTTCCCCACGTCGGGTTAATGGTGTCCACATTTATTCTTGGCTAAAGAAGGGAGTTATTTATAAGAGGACTCGTCTTACATTACTCGGTTTCTTCGCTGTTGTTGGTCTTAAACTTCTTCTAACTGTTTATTCGTACCTGTGCATGTCTCCGCTTGTTTTGTCATCACTTTTATTGCCCAGTAAACAGGGAGGCCAATACGTTGGGATGACAGGTGCATGATTGTTGACTCTTAAATAAACAGTCCCCTCGTGTCACGTTTAGATCGCAGCTGTCTCAGCGTCCGCATGCAAACCAGTCTTTAACATTTTCCGTTCAAAAGCCGTTTGTGCATTTATTCCCATGATGACTCACTGTTAAAGTCTTCCTGTAAAGACAGTTGCAGGTGCGGTTTCCTGTTGCTAAATCTGTTTGTATGTTTTTGTTCTAAACAGCAGAAACACCTCAAGCTCAAGGTGAGTTTTTCCTTTTTTTCTTTCTCTGTTTTGAACCCATTTTGAACACTGACATCCTGCAGCATGAGCACTTCCCTCGACACTATATGTTTTCCTTTCACTCCAGTAATAATGCATAATATCAATTATAATATTTCATTGTATTTAAACCTCCGGCTACTTGTATCAGTATTTCTCTGCCCCCTGACCTTGCAGCCGTGTCGTCCATTGTAATCTGATGGTGGTCGTGTTGCTGCTGACACCACCTGGTTCCCACAGATTTCAGTTGCCATAGTCCATGTTAGGTTTCAGTTTATCTCTCTAGGTGTGTGTGTGTGTGTGTGAAATATGTGCATGTGCTCTCATGTCTGTGCCTGCTTCCTCTTAATTACGGACAACCACTGGATTTCAGTGACTCATTTCATTTATAAAACGGATCGCACGCTACCTGAATGATCTCTGAGTCATGCCACTCCCCTTCCAATGTTGTTTGTTGATTTCTCCATTCTTTCATTTATTCTTTTGTCCTTCCTGTTGCTGCCTCACCCTTTCATAGCACTCCATCCTCTTCCCCTTTCATCTTGCCCTTTGTGGGTGGCTGCACAATATCCTGCCGTTATAACTGAGCTGTGAACTGAAACCACTGCAGGACCAGTAAAAATGCAATAATGAGAGGAAAAATATAGAAGAACAAATAGATACACTTTACAATCCATTGTATCTGATCTCTTTCCCATATTTCAGTCCAATATTGCACAAAAGATATTACATTTAGTGTTTTATATTTGTTCGTCTTCACGACACATTTACAGTAAATGTATTCGATTTACTGGCAGTACAGCTGCATCACACCTTGAGTACTGCGATCACATTTACATAGTGTACACTCTGTGATTGTACGGTGACATGCATGATCATCACGGCAGCGTGGGCTCATCTCTGTGTTTGTTTATTCGAGTGTCTTTCATTGAGGATGAGAAGTATTTGCTGAATGCTATGACACAGCATGGGAACTATTCAGATCCCTGTTGCCATAGTAACAATGTTACAGGTGCAGACCGATTTGTTGCGTCATCTCTCCGAATGCTTTTAGAGGTCTAATTACAGGAATCAAACGGGACCTGACATTTCTGTCATTAGATGATGTATCTGTTTCTCTCATGCGTCTCATGCACACACACACACAAACATTATACAGTTCAGCCTCGCTGCTGAATTTGTATTCATTATTTCAACTTCAACACGGCACCCGGAGGTAATAACGAACATTAAAGGTTTTTTTTTAATCTGCAAAACCTGTTTTTTTTCCTCTGTGTGTTAATCTTCAGAATCCAGCTCCGGCTCCATCGCCGGCATCATGAGTGCAGTTGTTGTGGCTGCGGTGGGAGCAGTCGCTGGATACTTCACCTATCAGAAGAAGAAACTCTGCTTCAAAAACAGACAGGGTAACTTATTGTCTCTCTGATTCTTAACTGTAGCCGTAATCCAGGATTAAAATTTTTCCTGGACTCCAGGATTTATACAAGACATTTGGTGCCTTGGTGATAAGAGCAGTCAATCGATGACTTCAGTAGCTTTGAGCTGAATCTCAACCTTCAGTCGATCTACCAGCATCTTCAGCACTTGTTTCTGTTGGTCTATAATTGCAAGGTCAGCATTATTTCATTGAGACATAGCAGACTCAGCTTTACCCATTATTAAGTGTTGTCAGTTAAAATCAACACACCCTGCAGCCCAGTTCCGCCGATTCAGCAGTTTTCATTTACAGTCAACATCTACATTTGGCCATTCAGCTTTAAGCAGGGTAGGGCAAAAGTCACTGTATTTGAATGTTCTAAATTTTAAGTAATTGCCACGGATATGTTGGAGTTAGCCAGTGTTCATGAATATGTAAGACTCTCCGTCAGCTGTCTTTGATAACACCAGCGTGACCAGTCTGGAGCCGCTTCATTGATAATAAGTCGGAGGGTTTGATGTGCTGCACTTGGCAGTTTTGAGCTTTTACACCAAAAACAAGTTTCCGTGGTGGTGACAATTAGCAAACACGGCCGAGAAACACGAGCATCCTCAGAAACTCCCCCAGAGGCTCCTGACTGTCGTTCTTAATTTAACGCTCAGAGCAGCAAATTTCCCAATTACAGAGTTAGATGAATCCCTTCTCATCACATCATTTCTTGGAGGGGGGACGACATTAAATGATCTATCAAATGAGCGGGAATTGATCTAATGAGCTGGATGCGGAATCCAAAGTGACGTGAAATGTTTGTTTCTTTCTGTCTTCCTGCATCTCTCATCAATCGCTGGAATTAGAAGCCGATCCAGAAGCTGCGCGCAAAGCCGATGCAGTGGAGGCTCAGTCGGATCCCCAGGGTAGGACACACACACACACACACACACACACACGTACAAGACACGGAGCATCATACGATGTGATGTGTTTTAACATGACCTTTCTCTTTTCACAGTCCTCAGCAACCTGCTGAACTCATCCTAGACCTGCGATTATCATCTGACTGCCTGGACCAACGACAGTCAAGCAAAGTGGCGATCTCACTGTTAGGCTCTGTCCTCTGTAGGGCCAAAGTACTGTGAGGCCCCAGAGTAGGGTTGTGTGTGTGATTGTGTATGTGTGTGTGTGTGTGTGTTTCCATGTGTGATCCTGTGTGTGTGAGTCTATACTCATTCATTTGTATGTGTATGTGTGTGTGCGTGTGTGTGTGCGTGCATATATGTGGGGGAAGAGGAGTTAGACAGGAGAAATCAACTCAATATATGTGAACCTTGATGGGTTTTTTTAACAGTTACAACATAGTTACAACGACTTTAAACCAAATCCAACAGCTTTTTCTCCAGAATCATTAACAGGTTAAGTCTCAAATTAAGTGTGAATATAAGACTGCCAAATTTATAGAACTGCCTTTTTTTTTTTTCTAAATGAAAGGCTACAATCAACTTATAGTGTGAATATATATTGTGACAAATATTGATGTTGTAGATGTTTAACTTTGTACTGAATTCTTCCAAGTGGATTTTTTCTTTCTCCTTCTGTTAATCTCTAATTCCGTCATTGTTTGAAAGCAACTCACGTTATTTTGAAATCCACTGGCAACAATTCATTTAGGCAAAGACTATTTTTTTTTTTCACGTTTGAATACAATCGTCCTCGATGCAAATGTAGGATAGATGGATAACAGGGAGCTTCAATGACAAACCACTGCATCTACTGGATTCTGGCTCGGAGCAATAGTTGAGGATTATAATCCTAGCATCCTGGGGATGCTGTCATATGGTCCAATCCGTGTTCAGTGGGCCGCTGATGTCACTGTGTGTGTGTGTGTATTTGTGCGTGTGTATGTGTTTTTTTCTTATTGGTGGGGGGCTTAGTTTTAAATCCTGTCGGGTGGCTACCACTTCTCCTCAGTCAGTGAAACAATTAGAAGATGAGGGAAACTTCTACGATGATCACGTCAAAGACCGTGTGAAGTTCAAATGATCCAGGCAAACACTGTGAGTTTTTGTAAGTAAGATCAGTCAATTAATTGTAAATCAATTAAAGTATACATGCATTTATTTGCATTTCTTTCTCTATCCCTGCTATTTACTGGACAAAACTGATATTTTCTAAATTTAATGAGGTGAGTCGAAGTCTAATCGAACCCTTCAGCCGATCAATGTTCACCTGACACATTCAAACATGATCATGTAGTAACATATTAGGCATTTCAGTGGTGTAGTGCGTGTCGGACTAGTTGTGATGCAGTAATTTCTCCTTTAGAGTGCCTTTCACTGACACAGCCTGGCTTGACCAGTCTACAGACACACAGAGAGGAGAGCTTGGACGTTACATGTGAAAACAGGCAAACTAGGTGGCGAATGTCTCAATGGTATATTAGAACTACAAAACGCTTAATTTCCATAAATGAAACCCCTTAAACACTTTGAATCCCGACCTTGAGCCGATCATATGTCTGAACTGTTCTATTATTGTACATTATTGTTCATAGCAGCTGCTGCGTATCTGTTCCCAGGCCAGTCTGCTGTTATTAACTGTGCATTTGAAGCTCTTAAAACAACCTGGGCAGTGAACCTCTCGTCGTCGTGTGCCTCTCTACTTGAGCAAGCCTGCTGCTGTTGCAGTGTTTTTTTGTATCATTCATATCTCCACATGAGAAACACCACTCACTTGTGATTTTTTTACGTGAATCCTTTACATTCGGCGGCGGTGCCTCAGAGTTGACACTGATTGTCTTTGCATATCTTGTTTGCTGTGGTATTTTGTGATCGTTATTGTGAAATGCCTCAGAGGCGTAAAAAAAAAAAAAAAAAAGGCTCCAAACGTTTTTTCAGCCGTAGCACAGAATTATTAACTTTTGAATGTCTTTCAGTTGCCTTGCAGTTTTGCAGTTTTGTACTTTGCTCTGTTCCCTTTAAACTTTGAAATAGGGTTATAGAGGTTGCCTAGCGCTGCAGTCCACGTAGCATGTGTTTCTTGTAAAGCACCGTATAGCTGCAACACAGGACAGAGGCTGTCGCTGTCGGCCTGGCCTCAAGCTCAACCAATCGTCTGTGATTGTTTCATTCTACTGTATGAACTGTGTAATCTGTGATCGACTGAGTTTCTCTTGACATGTTGAGCCAAGCTGATTGCACAATGGCGTGTTACGATAATGCACAAAATACACACAAAAGAATAGACAGTACAAGCTTTTCCGACCGAGCCACCGATGCCTTTTAAACTGGGGAGTGCTGACACTGCAGAATACTGCAGTAAGGTTGGCCATAAGAAATCAGCAGGTGTCCGTGTACAGAAAATTTACAGGGACTTATTGGATTTAATGCAGACGGAAACAACATAAAATCCCCTAAAATGAACATGGAGTGCTCGTGTTCTGAGCACATGGTCCACTCTTTAATTAGTCCCAAGCAGTCAGATTCCTTGTAAACACAAACTATTGGAGCGTTGCCTCCAAGCCAGAATGTAACTGGGAATCAATGACTTATTGGGTCCTCAAGTGCACTTCCCAGAGTAAAGCCAGGGTAATCAGTCCTGCCTTATGACGCCTCTTGAATAATCCAGAGCGGATGAACAGAGAACGATGTCGAATGTCATCAGAAAGACAACAGTGAAAGAAGAAGAGATGTTTTGCAGGTGAATTTATGAACACAATCTGTATGGGAGAAGCACTGTCCAATCCTGTATGCACCTTGGTTCAATAAACATCTTTAGACAATTCAATTCTGATTCATACCAGTGTAAGTAAGACTTTTCCATTTTATTTAAATATTCTGTTTTTATTTTATACAGGAGCTGTCTTCATTTATTGTCACTTGGAACTTGTGTTGTTCTGGACTTGTGTAAATAACGTCTGAGGAGTGAATTAAACAGCCGTTTTCGTGGGGGTTTGAGTTTCTGTCTGCAGTTTCGTTTGCTTGTCTCACTCTCTCTGTTTGTCTTCTTAGTGCCTGCGAGGCGTGTGATCATTAAAACCATTGGAACACAAAACAAACAGGCATGACTTAATATGCTTGATATGTCAGGTATTTATGGAAGGGAGCTTGTATACAGTTTTGAGGTCTGTGAGTGATTGATGGTGACAGCTCATTGAGCAAACGCCTCAGGCCCTCTGAAGTTAAAGGTTGGAACCTGCTTATTTTTCCCAAAACCACAGACAACTCCTCTGTATATATGAATGTAATGCCCACCAGCCATTGCAACCCTACCAATTGTAAACAATCGATTAGATTCAGAGTCTGAATTGAGTTATTCTTCTCGGTGGAAACAGTCAAACTCAGCTGTGTTCCTATATAACTGGCTCATCAGGTGTTCTCATGCCAGGATCGTCGCTTTAACACGCTCACAGTCTTTTATATGTCTATATAAGAGGCTCCATGCTCTCACCAAACTCCAGCTTTGTCCCTCTCTGACGTCTCTGTAGTAAACTGTATAAATTACATTACTGTTCCTCTAAATTGGACCCAGGGACGGGGACAGAAGGGTTGTTGTTACGAATGTGCAGATTATATTACATATGGTTGTCCTGATGAGATGCAATTTATTGTTCCAACCTCATCTTTTTATTGCTCTGACGTGATTTTTACGAGTGTTTTCCATGCAATGGAACGAGTGCCTTTACCTCTGTACTGCCAAGATGCTCATCTTTGAGACCCGAACCGTCACCTTAACTGTACCGACATCAACAAACAACAATGGCACATTATGTATGGATTGGATTCACTGCCAGCGCAGCCACCAGGGTTCACTGGCAGCAGCCTGCTCACCCTCTGCTGGTACTGCGACCTCACATACGAGTGGAACTTTTCACGCTTACTTGAGGCAAAGTGTGACACTCACTATGTTTACATTGGCTGCAATATTCAGATGTTAACCTGATCAGACAAAACTCTGAATAAGACACTTCCATGTGAACAGCATTTTCTGATTACCTTAACCTGAAAAAGGTTATAATCTGAGTAAGCAAGTAAGTGTATGGCAATAAAACTGCTGGAGGGCACGTGCATTGGCTTCAAGTGACGACACATACTAGGATACGTTAAGACCGGCGTGCTCAGAAAGATCAAGCAACTGGGAAACAGACGCCCAGTCACTTTTCTAGCCACTGTGGATGTTGAATCATTGAACACAAACAGGGCCTTGCAGCATTGTTGTCTCAGGAAATGCCATCTAGCGACTTGTTATTACCAGTATATTGTCTTGTCTAGAACAACTACATCATCTCATTCCTGAGCAAGAGAGCAACATTAATCTTAAATTGTTGAATTATTGCACATAAAAGGGTAAAACCTCCTTGGCACGTAAATTGTCTTAAGTTTTAAAAATGCTCGTAAAAAGCTATTTTCTAGACAGATATTTTTGAACAAAAAGAGGTCTGTTCACGTGCAAACAGGCACAATTATCAGTAATAATATCCCCCTGCTGGTCAGAGCCCTAAACTGCTGGTTATAACCCTAGATTAAACAAAAGTGCTCAAAAACGACGTTTCAGTACCACTGATGTACCTGTTTTATTTTGAAAGGCTACACAAAAAAGGGAAAAAGGCACAAAGAACCGAACAAATGGCCAATAGTAATTATATAATAAAATAATAATTGATGTCTTAATGTGAGGTGTCAACACGTTTTTATAATGTTGTTGAAGTGTGAAAAATAACTGAAAAGAAGAGCTGATCCGTCCTCTGCCAACTGTCCGGTGTATTTCGATCAATAACTCTCTGTGTGTAAATTGTGGCGCGTTTACTCCAAACATTAAGGTAAATATGGTCGTGCGCGAGTAAGCGGGTCAGTACGGGAGGGGCGGACCCCGCGGCTACCGCAGAGAAGGAAGTGTGGGACATTCCTGCCTCCAGACACTTTTATGAATCAGTTTTTGTGCAGGAATGAGGTGAGTCTTCATAGCAGGTTTGCATTTGCATTTCTTAAGCAATAGCAGATGCCACGTCTGACGGGACTGCTGCAAATTCCAGCTGAAACCCAGACTGGGAATGCAAACTGAAATGTGAGAAATGCGTCCAGAGGAAGTGTCACTGGAAGATTAGTCATTGCTTTTGCAGGAGTCCTGTCATTACTTTAATATGAGACTTTATCACAGCAGGAGGATACGGTAATGTGTCTTCTTCAGTCCTATAGTGGTGATAGGTTGATTGAAGTGTTAATCTGAGGCATTGAGACATTTTGTTGAAAAAAAAAAAAAAAAAAATGTTAAGTGACAAGGAACCAATTTTTACTTCTATGTGTGTGTTGGCGTGACAGGAAGAAAAAAAAAGGGGGGGGGGGTGTAAAATGATGCTCAGCTGTAAAGAAGCAGTCCAAAGAGTTCTGTAGAATTCAAGGACTCACCTGTTGACAGTGAGGTTACAGCCAGAATTTAAAATGTGTGTTAGTTTTATGGCTGCCAATACTGCCTGATTTAATCCATGGGAATTGTTTTACTTTTATTGATTACAATGCCAATGTTGATTCTGCTAATTGGCCTGATTCTTAATCTCTTACTGTATCGATTCTTGATCCATTTTCAGTGAGGAAAAAAGAGGCCTACAAAGATTTTCCAGCTTCAACAGAATAGTTGTGCAAACAGTCTCAATATGTATTCTGTAAGTTAAATAACAAAACCCACTAAACCTGTCTGAGAAGCAGTTCTTATTACCATTGTATTGAATAGATAAACTCTAAGGTATATAACGCTGATGGATTGGACAATGTTTAACCGATTCTCAACTCAAACCGGTTATTGATTCCTATCCCTGGTTTCATAACTCACTACTATTTGGGAAAAAACTGATTAAATTGATATACAAAAGATGATTAATGCTTTGCCTCACAACACCTAAATCAAGTGAAAGGTCTTGTTTCCTCTTCACAACAGTTCAAACTCCCAAATTCTTATTTTGCAATGTCATAAAGTAAAAAAAACAAAATAAAGAGAAATGACGAATCAGTTCTCAATGTTGTAGCTGATTAATCCTCTGATATCAATCATTCAACGGATTGTTTCAGCAGTCGTGCTTTACTTTTTCTTCTATTGGATTAATTATATTATTTTGTATTATAGATTTCTGTCATATTAAGTTAAAAATCCCTTCTAATTCTTCACATCAAGGTCCCCTGTGTTGGCGCCTCTTCTTCTCTCCCTGCTCCTCGCAGCCGGGAGCGATGTCACAGGGGACGAGGGGGTCAGGAAGCCCAACTTTGTTCTAATGATGGTGGACGACTTGGGTATCGGTGATGTAGGCTGCTATGGTAATGACACCATCAGGTCAGTCTTACATAATGTGTTATACTTGTATGAGCATTTTTGTTTTTGTAGTGTGTTATTTTGTCTCTTTACCCATCTATTTGAACTACTCTCTCTCTCTCTCTGCAGGACTCCCAACATCGACAGACTAGCGTCTGAAGGTGTGAAGCTGACTCAGCACATCGCAGCTGCTCCTCTCTGCACCCCAAGCCGAGCAGCCTTCATGACAGGCCGCTATGCTCTCCGCTCAGGTGTGAGACACTCTTAAGGGTGCAAATGGAATGCAAATCCGTGTAATGTTTGTATATTTATGTCGGTGTGTTTGTGTGTGTGTGTTGTGTAGGAATGGGTAGCGCAGGCCGAGCACGGGTGCTTCTGTTCCTGGGGGGTTCGGGGGGACTGCCGTCCAGTGAGAGCACTTTTGCTAAGAGGCTGCAGCAACAAGGATACACCACAGGCTTAGTGGGTGAGATCATGCACAGTAATCACTTTATAGCATCATCATTATATTTCTCCCGTCCCTCCCCAGGCAAGACGGAAAGAAATTTCACATGAAGTTGTGTATCTTATTATTCCTTTACCTCCTCTGTCTACTCTCTGTGCCTGTGCAGGTAAGTGGCACTTAGGTTTGAACTGTGAACACAGAGGGGATCACTGCCATCACCCAAACCAGCACGGCTTCAGCTACTTCTATGGCCTGCCGTTCACCCTGTTCAACGACTGTTTACCCGGAGAGGGGACTGATGTCCTGGCAGACCTGCAGCAGACACTTCGAAAGCTCGCCATGTTGCTAGGAGCTGGACTTTTCACGTTGGTAAGGCCAGTTTAGCTTTTATTTTCTCTCTTTGGCATGAAAATTTGTGCTGGCAGAGGAGGAGGACGTTCAGGGGAAAGCCATGTTAAATGACGTGAACGTCTATATAATAACACACATATATATGTCTGTGTATTGCATGATAGTGATTTTAGTGTGTGTGTGTGTGTATTTGCAGGTGTGCGTCCGTGTGTGTGGCCTCCTCGAAGTCAGCTTGCGGCTCTTGGTAGCACTCGTCGTTTTCAGTGTCCTTGCCACTGCCGTGTGGTACGTGCCCTTTAAACTCCTGGCGAGGTGGAACTGCATCATCATGAGGGACCAAGAAGTGATCGAGCAGCCGATGACTTTGGACACCTTGCCCCAGAGGCTGCTGGGAGAAGCACAGCACTTTATTAAGAGGTTGGAAAGCGAGAGAATAATGAAAAGATTCTTCTGAAAGTGAACACGGCATCGTCACCTTAAACCCTTCTGGACGCTCTTGTGGCTTCTATCCATTCTGAGTAGTTCACCAGTGTATTGATTACTGATTCTTGTATCTTCCCTCGTCTCTCCAGGAATGCTGATCGTCCATTCCTCTTGTTCTTCTCACTGGTTCATATCCACACGCCGCTGTTCAAAACTCCTGCATTTGCTGGCAAAAGTCGCCACAGTCGCTATGGTGACAACATGGAAGAACTGGACTCGATCATTGGTGATTCTGAGTTGACCAACAATACAAAACCAATAATATTAAGACACACCAAAGTGTATCGCTCCATATAAACTATGTTAACATGTCTTCTAGGTAAAATGACAGAGACTGTGGACTCCCTTGGACTAGCCAACAATACTCTGATATACTTCACATCAGACCACGGAGGACATCTAGAGCTTAGTGACAAAGCAACGGGCCAGAAAGGAGGCTGGAACGGCATCTATAAAGGTATTTATCATCTTCAACAGTCCACTGCAATCGTCCAGCCTGCATGAGATAAATGCACGAACAAGTTTGTTGAGTCTGTTGAGTTGTGTAAAAACAGCGTTAATGCTCTTCATGATTCCACCTATAAACGGCAGGTTTGTTAGGGCCTGTAGTTATTCATCACGTCTGAATCCACAAACACAACCTCTACTGTCTCATGTCTAGGTGGGAAGGCAATGGGGGGCTGGGAGGGGGGGATCAGGGTTCCTGGTATTTTCCGCTGGCCTGGCAGACTGGCAGCTGGGAGAGTCGTGGACGAACCCACGAGCCTCATGGATCTCTATCCTACACTGACATATCTGGCCCAGGACACCCAGCAGGACAGGTAGAGACTTCCTTTTTTGATTTTTAGCAATGCAGACGACATACCAATGATCAGAGAGGGCATGTGTGAATATCATTGTGTTTTGCCATCATGATAAAGAAGTCGTATAGTTGTTCCCAGTGTACTTTGTGCTCTGAATGTGAGTAAAGCTTGTCCTCTATCTCTCTTTATTGCTCCTTATCTAGACAATTAGACGGTCATAACCTCATGCCGCTATTGGAAGGGAAAGTGCAGCGATCAGACCACGAGTTCATGTTCCACTACTGTGGCAGCTACCTGAACGCAGCACGCTGGCACCCACCCGGCAGTAAGTCCACGCATAGAGACACAGTCGATCTGCTGTTGCAGTGTTTCTCTTTCTTGAAGTGTTTTTAATTCTGCAGGAAAAGCTTCATGTTGATGTCACTATGACTTTAAAATAGAAATCAAGCTGCACTTTAATAAGGCATTTACAAACACAGAAGACTGACTGTGTGTGTGTTTGTTTACCTACAGGTGACTCCATCTTCAAGGTGCACTTTTTCACCCCCAACTTCTCTCCCCCGGGAGCCGGCGGCTGCTATGACACAGTGGTCTGCTCATGTTATGGAGAACATGTGACGCATCACAACCCACCGCTGTTGTTTGACCTCTTCCACGACCCCTCAGAGTCCCGCCCTCTGACCCCTGATACTGAGCCACTGTATGCTGAAATCCTAGATCAGACTGCCAAAGCTGTGGAGAGACATCAAAGTACCCTCGCAGACAATCAGCTGCCTGATGACGCTCGTTCACGCAGCGTTTCGAACCAAATGACCATGGAGAAGATTCTTTGGAGACCGTGGCTTCAGCCCTGCTGCGGGACCTTTCCATTATGTGGCTGCAAAGAAGACACAATACATGTTTAAAGGGAAAAAAAATTCACATTGACGTTCTTAAAAACCGTAAAAAAGTGCTTGATGAGGCTCCTTTCTCTTCCACTTTTTTAAAGAACAGTGAAGCATTGTGCCGTCCTTTTTGTGTTTCAGAGCATTCAGCAGCAGTCAAAAAGCGGTGTAATTCTCTACACCGCTTATCCTGTTCAGGGTCGCCGGGAACTTGACTGATGAAAGCCGACGCGTTTGTACTTATCACAGACTGAAGAAGTTTCATTGAAGGAAAAAAATACTGTGTTAAGTTCATGTTCATTCCAACCAAAGTTTCCCTGCTGTTTGCAGCTTCACATTAAAGGCATTAACAGGGGAGACACGAGTTGACTATTAATGTGAAGTACTCACAGGAAATGCTTGTCAGTTCATCAATAAAGGTTTCTACACGTCAGGGTACATTAAAAATACTTCATGGAGTGTTGGAACAAGGAGGAGCAGCCCCAGTGAGATATACAAGACAGACTCAAGCCATGTGATGCATTATATCAGGTCATGGTAACACACAGAATGATGGAAAACCACCAATTATATGTCTTCTTTTTTGGATGTTCAGCATCACCGAGAACTGAGTTTGAGTTTTCTCATGCTACTTGCTGTCTGTGAAAACTCATCAGTAATACGATTAGAATTGATGCTTTATTTCTAATAGCGTGTCCGCCAAAGTCTTGAATCACACGTTAACAGGGAGCAATTGGAATGTTGCAACTTGGCATGTCGATGTGGCAAATTGCTGCGTCTTAGAAGTCGGTTCCAGCAGTCTCGTCCCCGCAGCCCGCAGAGGACGTTTCACAACACTGGTTCAGGATCAGAACATTCTTCTGCTGCATCGACGTGACCGAGACCAGCTACTCTGATGAAGTGTGTGGTTTGAACAACCGGAGAATCTCTGCACAGATACTTCACAACTGCTTGAGAGAAGCTGGCTTGCGTGCTCGTCGTCTCCACAGAAGCATCGACCTGGCTGCCGTCCAGTGTGGGCTAACACACATATCCAATGGACTCTTGCTGTTTGGTGGAGTTAGTGTCTGACGAGTTGTAGGTCATGGACATGTGGAGAGCCGCAGATCATCAGTTCCATACTGGGACGAGCTTCTGAGTCTCATTGTTGTGCCCTTTGTCTACCGACATAATATAACTTTACAGCCCGACAATGCTCGGCCTCACGGCACTGGGCTGTGCACACAGTTTCTGGCAGCTGAAAACGTCTCTGTTCTCCAGTGGTCTCTCTATTCACAGGAATTGTCCCCGATTGAGCTTCTGCTGGACGTTTTGGACCATCGACTACATCTGCGTGTATATCCACGAACTCCGCACAGCTCTTGTGGAGGCATTTTAATGGTGAAAGTCTCATCAATTTCTTGCAAATTCTTAATTTAATAAATCTGCATTATTTGGTAAAATTGTGTCAATATGTGATTCAAATGTTTTTAAATCATCCTTTTATACTTCTGTTCAGTGGATGATTTTGTCAGTCACTGTGCGAATATCCACAACTAAACTAAACTATATTTTGTTTATCTTTAAGTTCTCGTAGTCATTTATATAGAGAGAATATTCAATGCAATAGTCTTGTATTCCATACAGTTTGTTCAATTAAGTAGTGAAGGCTGTGTGCCACTAGAGGGCAGAGTCAGACTGTGATTGGTCAACTTTGTGTTAGTATGAAGGTGAGAGCAAGGAAGTGAGGGTAGGGGTGAGATATGGGTGAGCATGTTTTTGACACTGGGTTCTTGTTCTGTCAATTATTAATTATACTTTAATGAGTATTATAAATATTTTCTGTGTAAAATAAATCAAACAGATCATAGTACCGCGATTTGTTTAACATATATAAATGTTGCACCGGTGCTCACTGGCTGTGGCGTAGGTTAAAAATGGAATCCCGCCCAACCACTAAAAAAAGCTTCATGTTTCCTTATTCTCTTATTCTTCATTCTGCAGCATCACTGCACTTTCAGACGAAGGTCAGTTGCAGCTTTGCTCAAGGACACATAGGCAGGGTGGATATTTTCGCTCTGCGACCGCACAAGGACACCCTGAGGCCCCACATACTGTACCTTCAACCAAACAAAACTCTAAAAATTTGTGTGAACCTCTCCATCCTCAGTGTCACCATTCATCGTCATCATCATCAACACTCACGCTGCCTCCCTGCAGCAGTGGCTGACTGTCAAAAACATCAAAGTTTGCTACAGCAGAAGCCAATAATTGCCATCCTTCCTTTCCTTATCTGTGTCTCCTCTTCATCCATCTCCCCAAACTGCTTTCTTCATCTCCCCCTTTGCCGTCCTCCCTTCTACACCTCTCCCTCCAGATATTCCACTGGCATCTGCAACTGAGGAGGGAAATGTCACCAGCATCATCACTGTAATCGTTGCAATCACAGTCACAGTATATACTTCTCTCCCTCCAGCAGAGAACCGTACATCAAACACAAGTTCATTACAGTTGCCACTCCATTATATCTTTGAACGGTACATCATGCACTCGACCGTACATAACGACATTTGGCTGTACGTCAAAGTTAATGGTGGCTGGTGGGATACAATGTTAGTGGCTGTTAATCATGTCAGAGACACACGTTACCGTGTGAACACACAATCACACAGAAACATGCGAGCGTGCACGGCTGTAGATGCACACTTGTTTGTGCACAAACATACACAGGGTGTATTATGTTATGAGCAGATCAGTGGTTTTCTGTAAAGGTCAGTGTTGCAGGAGAAGCCATAAAGCATTTTTATCACACTCTGTTTGACACACAGAAACACACAGACAACTTGAAAAGATAACAATATTGCAAAGTAGCTTAAGTCCTAGTTAACATGGCTGTTTTATTGTTTTTGCTGCGACTTGGTTATGGGTTTGTGCTTTTAGTTTGGTCGATGGGAAGGATAGTTGTTGGAGAACAGAGAGACATTTGAAATGAACATTGTCACACAACTATGACAGAATTCCTTTGTTGTGGAAAATCTGTTCTCAATTTCGGTTACTATGTTCTACTGCAATTTAAATCCACTGACAATTTCAAGGCTGGGAATTGTTTGTCGTGTTAAATGTTTGAAGTTTGAATTATGAAAAACTGTCTTATAGCGAGCAATTAAATGTGACACACATCCGCAATTGCAAAAACACAAGAGCACATCCTGTACCAGTTTTTTTCCCCCCCGACAATATCGCTGTGAGAAGATTTGTGAGATTATAGGAGAGCCTCGAACATCGCTGCTTATTTAGGTGTGAGAGTGTAGCGAGAATACACAAGAAATCTATTACCATGGAAATGAGTGCACTGACATATAACTGTATGATGTGTTCCGCTCAGCTCTGCTGTTGTCCTCAACTGAGTATTTGTTTAAACCTCAGCTGACCTTTGTGGTAACACTGTCAAGTACCATTATGTTCCTCAGTCCGTGCTCAACACAGTGTGCATCCTGTACCATCCTATCTCAGTTAATGCCTTTTATTATTTCCCAAAAATTACCAGTGGATTGAAAGGCCTGAGGCCACATCACCATATTAATGCAAGTTTTCTGCACAACACAACACACTGAACTTCAATTTCAGCCAACCGATTGACAAATACGTATCCATCCATCTCTCTGTTACTCCTTTTTTTTTTATTAATTTGTGAACCTATTCAGGAAAAAAGGGAAGCAAATGAAACACATTGTCAGTCGCCTGCTGCTCTGAACATTTCTGTTCCCATGTGACATCTACTACAATAGATCGGTGCAGCGGCAATTACACATCATTACAAAGCTATAACATTACGAAGCACGGGGAGTGTGTGTGTGTGTGTGTGTGTGTGTGTGTGTGTGTGTGTGTGTGTGTGTGCATGCTTTGAGAGAGAGGGAGGGAGTGAGCCTGTGTCAGGTCTGTCAATAAATGAGGCTTTTAGAGAACAGCAAGGCGGCATTTATGCCACTATTAGTGCCAATTCAATTTGTGTGTGTGTGTGTGTGGTTTTAAAGCTGGTTCTTATATCACATGTTTGCAGTTACCAGTTCATGTTCAAGTCAAAAGACGAGCGTTGCAAAAAACAAAAACCAAAAA
>CAAKHC010005596.1:50753-74991 GCA_901007825.1 Macroramphosus scolopax | reverse complement strand
GATGCCTGCCAGCTATTGTCAAGACACTGACGTCCAACTAGCTGACAGAGAAAAAGGGAGAACTCCTGATATTCCCCAAAGACCCCTTTTCTTCATTATAATAAGTACAAAATTATAATAGCAAGTATTATTAAAAACTGTGCCAACTTTTCCCGAGGGATGTAGAGTCATGTGGACTTTCTTTCACCCGTTGCCTGAAAACCATAAACATGAAGGTGGATCCGATGCAGCTTAACATGACTTACCATAAACATGCCTTATTTACAAATAAGGTGCAGAAGATGTTTGGTATTTCACTTTCAAACCCCTTCATGGTATATACTTGTATTTGTCCAGGGGGCTGCCCACACACTCATGACAGTTACAATAGTGTACATCTCATTTTTTCACATGATCATATACTATGCCAAGAGTGTTCACTTATTTTGGCAGTAACCTTTTGTGAAACCCATTTAACAAATTGAAATCTACAACTTGGTTTCAAAGCTTAAAGGCCATTCCAATCAAAAATGTGTTCTGCTTACTGGTACTTGGATCTTTCAGCGACTTTTGCAGAAAGATATGAGCAGTCAGTCAGCAGAGTGATATGCTGAAGGGGCTAATTAACTCAGCTCACCTTAAATCTGTGTCGAACTCGTGTCAATAAATGCAGGACTTGTGATGCCACAACGCCAACGGCATATGAGTGCACGATATAGATTTAAGAATATATCATAATATAATATGGCTTTTTACATTAATATAAATGGCAATAGTAAACTAGCACCATAAGACACTTTCTTGCCACTTCAGTACCTCATACGGTTTCTAGTCTGGCAAACAAACATTGATCCAACAAAGTAAGACTTAACCCTACAATCATGCTAAACTTTACCAAATGAATGACTTAAAAAAAAGTTTAGTCTGTCACAAATCAAAATTTCATTTAAAATGCAACACCAATACTCCCAGGATTCATAATCTAATCCAAGGACAATACATTTAAGCATACTGCTGTAAAAAGGAAAATGTGCACATCACGGTACAATAATAAAAAATTCTTATCAAAAGAAAGAATTTCTAAGAATATGCTTTGGCACTGGCCTACGATGATAGTCCAGTGTGACACAAGTGCTAACATGGAATCTAGAAGGGTCCAGTGAACAAACAATTTCTCAATACATATTATACCCGTAGGTTCAGTGCAATATACATAGCTTCTGGACTTGTTAGTGAGGAATTCAATGTTCTAAGGCATCTCCAGAGGTAATTCAACCTTTTTTGGTGAAAACAGTTCACAGTAGAGAATTAATATACATCTTTAAACTTGTCTGAGGGGGATATTTAATTGTCTTCACCCAATAGAGCATTTGAGTCTGCTCATCTACTATTGTATGCCACATGTGACCGTGCCAAAACTAAAACTAAGAGCTCTAATTGTCTCTCACAGATGGAAATTGGAATTACACAGGACTTGGCCTTCCATGCATGATAGTTGAGCATCTGTGCTAAAAATTTCCTCCATGGAGGATAAACAGCCAGACAAATATCCCCTGGCCTAATGAGTGCCATTGCCTGTAGTTGACTTCTTACAAGATACCTGGCTGGTGGATCATGTAATGCACCCATCCTTGGCTCTGCTGGACCCCCAAGTTCCTCCACTCGGTCTCTGACATCAAATGGGTCTTGGGCACACGCTTTGCAATTTCCTTGGGCAGCATTACATGTCTGAAGGAAAAGGAAGGTAACAAAAAAATATCAGAGAAGCTTTTATGACAGTTCTTATTTCCTACAAGTTAACTCACGGTGGTTTCGTACAGCATTAAAGTCTAAACACTGTTAACTGGTAATAACATACCGTTGACACGCTGTCAATATTAGCTTGTATGTTGTATGAAGTCATACACACCTGTACTCATATTTGTCATCGTCATATTTATCAGAGTAGTAGATATGTTTCTGCGTCATGATGAAACCTGGTAGAGAGGAACAACGTTAGTCAACAATAAGGCAACTGCATCTAATTATGTAAGTGTCCAGGCGAGTCCTGGGTGGTATGGCTAAGCGAGAGGCTAATGTGGCTCAAGTTAGCCGGAAACAAACTGATTTCTAACAACTTTACATTATTTAAACGACAAACTATTTTGCGCTGTTGTGTCACACAATAATTGACACTTCAAAGTTACCTTATTTAAAAGCCACGATACCCTGTTGAGGAAAGAGACAACGTTTGCTGTTTTTCGCGTGCTACAGTAACGAGATGTTAGTTCCGTCTTTGTTTCCCTCTCGAATGTTTGCCAGCCCGCTTTTCATCGTTCAAAACGTCATACGCTCTTCCCATTGGTTAATCACACCAGGGAACTTTCTTGCCATTGGTTAGATCCGTTTGTCGCAGACATATGACGTAATCGTCATATGGCATCCCAATTGGTCAACATGAGCAGAGGTTCATGACCTGTAGACAGCCTGCAAAATAATCCAAATATGACACACTTTCATTTGTTACATAACCAGTGTAGCAGATTGTGTTTTCATGGTATTATGATGAATGGATTTTAACTGTTCATTGTGGACTGTGACACAGAGTCAGAGATGATTGGAGCAGTTTTGATTCATTCTGGATATCGAGAATAATTTATGAAAAGTTCTGATTTTTTATATATTCTTTTCTTAATTAATCACTACCTTAATCCTTATCCTTAATCCTCAATGTATTCTGCGTACGATAAACCTACGTTAACCTCAGAGGTGGAAAATATACGGAATGTCTTAACTTAAGTGAAAGTAGTATTATCACTCATCCCACAATTTACCTGAGTCAAAGTTGTGAGTTGGAGCTCTCATATGTATACAAGTAAATAAAATAAAGCAAAATTATAATTTGCTTGTAATTTAAACATAAAATCTAGTTTGAATGACAACAAAGTAAAGATATATTAAGATTTGGCAGTATATTAGCTTATAATCAAAAAATCAAAAAAAATAAATGTTGCTCATAAGAAAAGTCTGGAATGCAGGACTTTTACTTTTGATTAAATATAGGCCCATATTTCAATGAGTGTCTGTGAAGACTCAGTTACTCATGTTACATTGTGGTATTGTCTTTCCCGAAGTTCTTCTTCCAACTATTTCAGCTACATAATGCATAAAACTATAAGGTCTACAATTTATTCAAACACAGCAGGTTGAGTCAGATGATGAAACGAACGGCTATCCATGGGCAACTGGTGTTGAGGGGCTGTCCAGTCTAGTAAATCCCCGCAGTCAAATATAGATCTGCAGACGTGTCAGTGTGCGGCTGGTCCTGGTCACCTCTATCGCCTGTATAAATATATGTGCTGGTATGCATCTTGTTACGTTAAGGTTCACACATGATGTTAGTATTATTAAGAACCAAGGGAAGGAGCTGTGCCGATCACCTGTCACTTTCACCTGCTGGCGTCAATCATACAAAGATGTGCGTCATATTCCTGACACGACAATTCTATGTGATTGGTTCAGCCGTGCCTCGGGGGCGGGCGCAACGTAGCTTCTGGTGAAACCCCATTGGACCAAAGACGCTTCGCTGACGTGACGCAGTTTGGAATTCCCAGATTTCCCAAGTTCACAAGAAGAAGGGAAGCGTCGTTCATGCTAAAAAACAAAACGTTTGAGAGAAAAACAACGCCAGACTGAAGAGTACGCAAGTGGGGTAAATAAAACCTCTCTTTGTATTTGATTTAGTAGAGTCGAGCTGGATTTTGGGCTCTCGCTTACAGCGGGACGTGAGTAGGAACGCGGAAGAGTCAGAGTGGGAATAGTCAGCCTTTCATCCTTTGTTTACCATCTCAAGAGAACATTGAATGTGGCTACAACGTACTTGCCATCTTAATTTTGGCACACAGACGTGTACAACAGAGAGATAGCGCACTTATTTCGACAAGTAAGTATGTAACATATGTCTGCTGCTCTCTGGAAAACAATGAACTGCTTGTGTCTCAGGTTTGACCATTTTTGGTCATTTAACTACCACACCGACCGATTGGATGGGTGGATGGATGTGTCTGGATGAATGGTTGTCTGGAAATATTAATGTAACTTAATCATGAGATTCCTGCTTATTCTGCATGTTTCACTGCGCAGCAGCATATTATGGATGCCACCACATCGTTACATAACTTGAATTAACGACAGTCTGGCCCTTATCTCTGTGAGTGCCTTGTATTAGCTCGCTGTAACGGCACTGCACTAATACAATATTGCGTATATAATGAGCGTCAAAATGCTGCACACGATGAGACACGGTTTGTCGTCTCATGTGTTTGTTTCTTTTGTGCAGAGATTTACATTCCTATAGTTTGGCTAATGCCCAACCTGCAGCTAATCACATCCAAGCTACTGTTTGGCACACTGCTTGTGTCAGGCCGGTGTGTTCTCCTCTGCAGGGTATTGTGAAGCAGAATCTGACCCGTGCTGTGCTAAATTGATCCTGAGGAGGGCGATGTCAGACAACCACAGCAACAGCACAGGCAGCAGTGGCTCTTCAACCAACAGCTGGACCCTCCTCTCCCCCGAGGTAGGGCAGGGAACACGATCAGCTCTTCGTGCTTGAATGTTGTGTGGATAGTGGTTATTTTCCTCTCTCCTAAATACAGTGCCAGTGAAATGTGGCATGTCCACTCTTGCAACTCTGAACCTCTCATGATGGTAAAATCATGATGAATGCTTGCAGAGTACCAAGTTATTACTCATTGCTCAAGTCCAGTTTAAAGGGAGAATTGACATGTTTGTTTAAAGTGTGCACCCTCTGCACTTTTTTACAATACAACAATGTATTATTCATGCTTGTAGGCACTGTCTTGACTGGATGTATGTAAACTCTGTGTGCAGGCAAGTGTGTTTGCCTGTTTGTCAGTCTGTGAAAACAATACTTACATTGTAATTACCAGAAAATTCTCCTGAGCGGTCAATAGATACTCATTTGGAAGTTTATTATGTTTACATAAATAACTCTAATGCAGTCAAATACAACACCCCTATAAGAAATCAAGCCTTCATTTAGGTTATGGTTGTCAGTTTTGTTGAAACAGTTCAGAAAGGTGTTGATTCAATGTATGAGGCCTAGTTTGTGGTGTAAATGTAATATGTAAATGCCTCTGTGGCTCTTCTTTCCTCCTAATACAGGAGGCTGCTGTTGAGAATGTGGGTCCAGTGGATGACGGCACGGAGAGCCTGGGCGATGTCCCTAGTCTGTCTGAGGAAGTGGCGGGTATTGAAAGTTTGTGGTTAAAGCTGTGAAATGTAACACCCCAGACTGAAGACCTTACTTTTAACACGTGTGCAGTTTCAAATTGTATACTTTGCATATATTATAACAGGAGCCGCCATGGAGTTCAAATCAGGTGACATCCCAATAGAAACTGTCCTATCAGAGGAAGGACACCAGGTTAGTACACAATGAAGTTTAAAGTTTTTATATCAAGGTATAAGATGAGCACACACAATGCAGTTTTATCTGTGTTTTTAAATATCATGCCAACACAAAACCAACGCAAGTCATTATTTAAGAGAACCAAACCCACTGTGCCAGAGCTTATTCACATTCTAACCCCAGTCCATTATGCAGCTGCCCTCCCTATTCTAAACTTAAAATCACTTCACTTAACCTTGATTGCTATTAAGATCAGTATGACGACATGCACAAACCTGTATCTTATTTTTTAGGTGTGTCAAGAGACGTCTCCAGAGCCCAGTGAAGGTCTAATCCTTTCCAGTCCAACCCGTTTAAGTCCTCTCCCACCTAACCCCCATGACTCTCCAGACCTTGATCTGGAGAGTCAGCCTCCCATCATCCATGATATTGTAACCAGCTCACCCAGTGACAATGAGCATCTAGGTGCGACACCCTTTGTAACCAACATTGATTTTGGGGCGCCACTGGATATCCTGGATGTGGAACTCCCTCCAGCTGAGCCTGAGGAGCCCAGCTCTGCTCCTCCCTTGACTGAGATCCTTGTCTCTGCAGAACTAGTGCCAGACATGCCAGCTGATATTGAGCTGAGTGCAGCTAGCCCTGCTCAGGAGAGTCCTGTATTCACTGCTGAACCCAAGGTTAACATTCTCACAGAGACCCTTACGGCCACTGATCCTCCCTCTCATTTTGAAGAGGACACAAGTCTCATTAAAGACATCACGGACCCACCAAGCCTGGTCCCAGAAAGCCAGGCAACAGAATGCCCCATTGATGATAGTCTTGCAGAGGAGAATCTTAATTCACCTGAGGCAGCTGAGCAGTCAGCTGAAGAAAATGAGGAAATGGAGCCAGCTGAGGAAGTGACCCAGGATGAGATAGAAGAGGATGAAGAAGGTATGGGATTATTCTACATAAATATCGAACAGACATATGTCAGGCAGTGGCAGAGTGATATACATTTATTTCTTACTTAATTGCCTCTAGAGATCGCCATGTCCATTACACCTCCATGGAAATTTGGCCAGTTGTTGAAATATCTTCCTCTGGACAAAAGTGGAGATTGAAAACACTGGTGGTTTAAAAACTCAACGGCAACATAAAAAGATATTTTTATAAGCAATGTATAGAAAATCCAATCACATAAGAATAGTTTGATAGATGGTATATAACTTTGGAACCCCAATTATTTAACTCAGCTGTGTAAAAAGGAGAGTCCTGCCTGTGATGAAGTCATCGTCACTTTAAATGGATGGTGGCTGCCGGGCATAAATCATCTGCTGGGCTGCTGTTACCCCTGTTCCTCCCCCTATTAGTGCAGAGCTTCATTAATTTAGAATTAAACACGGCATTAACACATCATCAGGTAATCAAGCAGGACCGATCTTAAGGCCCTCATCGTGTCAGTTAAATAAAATGCTGTATTCCAAACAAAGTTCCAATTGATCATATCACTACAAACCTCCATTAAGTTAACCAAGGCTTTGGTTGAGGACGTTCAGGCTCAGCGTCAATCAAGAGCACGGCCTCGGGAAAGGAAAGGAAGGAATAAAATATCTCTTTGAAATTAGCCGGAGTTGATAGAAGCTGAAAATGAGAGTTTTCTTGCAAGAGAATTGATTAACATGTCTCTTATCTGTGTCACGCTGGCAGCTGGAAAGTGATTTATCAGTATGACAGGCAGGCTCACGCCCGGCAGAGAAAATGAAAAAGCCCCGTGCATGAAATTACTCTTGTAAAAAAAAAAAAAATTGACGAAATTGCATCCATTTTTATGAACAGCTTTTTGTACGACATTTTTTGCACACAGGTGTTACACACACACACACACCGGTGTTTCTCGGTTCACGTATTCAATTATATTTTGGAAGCTTGTCGGTGGCAGTCTGCCAGCAGATAATTATGATTTGGGAAATATCTCCGACCACGTTCTGACACTTGTAGCCAACGTTGTCAAGATGATTTATAGAAGGGACTCTGGGCCCCACTTGTGGTTAAGGTTTAAGCTCAATCTCATCATCTGTCACGAAAATACATAATAAAAAATGACTGCCGGCTGTTTTGCTTGTCACCTTCCACATCTCAATTTACTCTTCTTATGATATTGTCACCTCCTTTAGAGCCATCCAGTCGTTTTGACTTGGCTAGCCCGAGCAGCTATGATGACGGACTTAGGAGGAGAAATGTGCCCTCGTTTGAGGCCCCAAGACTAAGAACATCAGAGGAGGAAGAGGAGGAAGAGGAGGTGGAGTTCAAGCTGGCTGAGAAGAAGGAGGAAAAGCCATGGTTCTCTGTGAACAAATGCATCGTGGGTGCTGTGGTCCTGCTCTTCTTAGGTTCTCTCTTCCTCTCAGGTGAGGTCTTCTCACACTTCTCACACATCTAATGTTTCTGTTATTTCAACACATCACCTTTTAGAAATTAGGAGATCTGGAGGTGGCAGTACAGCCGTCGCTTCAGAGGTTGAGAAACCTTCAGCTCATTTTTGTACAATATAATGATATAATATTACAAGGACATCGCCTACGTTCCTTTATTTGATGATGGCAGTATTTGAGAATGACATAAGCACATTTAATCAGTGTCCTAAGCAAAGGATAGATGTTTGTTTTTAGACCTTGTTGACTGAGCTGCACTGTGTCAACAGGCGGCCTCTCTGACCTGAATAATCGCAGGTGCAGTTTTAAAGATAAGAAAGCAGCGTAAGCTTCTATCCAGCCAACACTCAATAGCTTGTCCAGGCACTAAACTGACCTCACTCTTCATGCAGTGGTGACAGAAAAAGACAAATAAGTACAATAGTACTCTTTATCCTTGTTTGGAAGGACTTACAGGATGCTTTGGCTGCATGCTTCCTGTATGGAATGAAAACATCTGCCTAAACAAAAAAAGATCTGTTTAATTTACAAGAAGTGTCGGAGTACAAAGAATGCACTTCCTGCAAAAAATCAGCTAATCCGGTAAAAAGACTCGGCAGCTGTGTGTCAATAAAGGAAGTGTCTTTGGAGACTTGTGTGAAAGATGTGTTGTTTTCTGGTTTGACAGGTGACTTTGACGCCTCTGAACTGAGTGATGGGGAACAAAGCCAGGTCTGTTCCTACCGGCTGTTACCTCTCTGTGTTGTCTATGAAGTATAATTTAAATGAAACAACACAAATGCAAATTTGCTTTTAAAAAAAATCTAATAAAATATGTGTATTATTCATTTGCAAACGATGTTCAATCCAGGACTGGCTTAGCAGTGATCCACAGGATATGAAAGAGCTATTGGATAAACTGACACAGGAAAACCAACAAATCGCTCAGCTAGAGGCTCAACTGCAGGTCAGTGTGCAGCCATGTTGATGACCTCACCCTTCACTGGAATATACAGATAGCATGTTCACAATGCTGAATTATTAGATCTGAATGAGGCACTGAATGTTTCTGTATTATTCAGACTCAGAAACAGGAACTTGACTCAGCGCTGGCGGCAGTGGCGGCAAGCGGTGATGAAAAGGGGAAAGCGAAACTGGAAAAAGAAAATGTACAGTTAAAGGAGGAGCTGTCATCTTTGCCTGAGCTGAAGAAAGAGCTGGAGAGTCTGAGAGCCAGGTTGACTGAACTTAGCCAGCTTACAGGTATGGAAAACAAGACATTGATTAACCTTCGGCTAGTCTGTGCTGCTGCATATTCTTTATTTCAATATTCATTGAAATGATAATGCAATTAGACATGCACTAAAGAGATTAATTCCTCCATCTGCTGATCTTTCGACCTTTCTGATATAATTAACCACAAAATAATATAAAATTTGCATGTTGAATCCTTCACAGCAGATCAGGAAATGCCCCCAGCCACCTCAAGCTCAGCCCCTCAGCCCGCTAACAAAGATGGGCAGAGTAACCAGGATTCAGCTGGACCTGAGAGGAAGAAGACTACAATTGAGGGGGGCAAGCTGAGGGAGGAACTCCAGAAGCAGAAGGTTCTTTTGGAAGAAAGCAAGAAGAGGCTACAAGGGATGAAAAAAGATGGAGGCGACCGGAGGCGAGTCAGGGATAACTTGGAGGAGATCCAGAAGAAGCTTTCTGAACAAGTTGAGAGGTGGGGCAAGAGAAAGCCACAAGAGAACAAATGGAAAGGCAACAAGGGCAAAGACAATGAAAGGGACCACATGAAGAAAGAGGATAAGAAGGAGTGGAGAGGTGAGAAAGACTGGAAGCCTAGTAAAGAGGGAGGATGGAGGGACAAAGAAGAGAGGAAGGAGAAGGAACGCAAGTCTCAAAAGCAAAACTCTCACAAAGAGTCGTGGAGGAAGCACCAGGACGAGTGGGAGAGGAAGAAGGACGATCGCAGAATGGACAGGGAGGAGAGGAGGAAGGAGAAACCGTGGCACAGTCGGCCTATTAAGAGTTCCCACAACCAGCAGCATCATCAGTCCCACAAGCCTCATCAGAGCAACAACAAGGACTTCTGGAGAGACCAGGAGCAGAAGATCAGACGCAACGTCCACACCCAGGTGGGTTGCAGCTCTGTGGAGGACTGCTCCAGCAAGGAAGGGCTCTACCCAGTGGAGCTCCCTGAGTTTGAGGAGCTGCTGGAGGGCTACCTGAGCAAGCTTGAAGGATCTTCATCCGAGAGCAAGGACAAGATCCGAAAGCTGACCGCAGAGTTCTTCGAGAACGGGGTATTTATTCACGACAGGGTTCTTTTCAGTGACTTTGCTGAGAACGTGGCGGATATCCTGGAGGACATGGTAGATGTTTTAGAGTACAACGGGCAGAAGGATGACGACTCCCTGGAGGAGGAGATGGAGGAGTTTGAACGAGAGGCCCTGTGGAAGTTTGCCGCCACATCCTAAAAACAGACCCAGAGGGGAAGCGATTGAAATTCAACACTAGGAAGCAGAACAAGTGGTGGTTTAATAGGACATTTCTTACCTACCTTCTTCTCTTCAGAGCTGTAATTGTAGTAGAAAACAAAGCTTGTGGTACAGAGTGGTTGTGTCTCTCATAAACTTGTCCCTCTGAGTCTGTAATTATAAGCTAGACTTGTACCTTTCAGGGTTGGACTTAGTTGTTGTTACCTACTTCTGTCAGGTCCCCCGAATGCAAAGTCCTTCAATGACGTGTTGTGTGGATTTTCCTCTGCTATATAGTTTTTTCAGTCCCTAGTGCATGTTGCAGTTCATCATGTGAAACGGATCATTTTCAGATGACACAAAAACCACAGTGTTACAGGGATGGTATCCAGTGGCCTGTGCAGTTCAGTCTTCTCGTACAAGTCAACTTGTCAGTGGCAGAAAGACGTATTTAACTGAGTGTTTCTCACCTTTTTATTTTGGTATTTGATTTGATTCTGCCCTCTGTGCATGCAGGTTAAAACAGACGCTTTAACATTTATGCAGATACCTTTTGCTCCAGTCAGGTGAAACTGTTCAATCCCAGAGGATTAGAAGAATGGGATCCGACCAGTTCTGTGTCTGCAGACTAACTGCTGCTGCAGAGCCCTGAAGATTTGACTGACTCCTCCTCCGCCAGGTGGCAGCGCCTGTGTGGAGACAACCAGGAACCACTTTCTGACCTTTATTTTATCTCCCTCATTTTTCAGATGACCAGAACTCTAACAAATGTTTATTATGTAGCCACCTGGACCTTCAACACACAATTTACTGGGTATCCCAGAACTCCAGAGGAATATGTGTAGATGTTAGTCAGCTACTTTAGTCGTCTCCGTGTCCTTAACTTCCCTAAAAGAGACAGACGAGCAGCATCAGTGTTTCTTTATCCACTTCCTCTTCTTTTGCTTAGGAATGATGCTTAAATGACATTCACACGAGTGATGTAGTTATTTGTGTCTACGAAAAATATTAAGGCGAGAGAGCTGCTGCATATTGTTTAATGATATAAAATAAAAAAAAATAGAGAAGAGCAGAGGAAGCTGCTGCATGTTTTTTTTGTTTTCTTTCCAGTTTAGAACTTGGATGAGCCGGTCACAATGTTGAACAGGATTTGACAGGTATCCATACAGTATTACAGCTGCTTCCCCATGATGGTAAACAATGATTTGTATTAGTGTTTTTGACTGCGGTCTTATTTGAAGTGACGTTCTCTCCCTGTGTCGGTGGATGTGAAGTGCAAAGCGACAGATTGTGATTGTTGGTTCTCAATTTTCAACGCTTGAAAGTAGCTTTGAAGTGTGTCATGTTTATTTATTCTGTCACTACACTGCATCTTTTTTTTGCTTTATTTCCATTGAACCACGGACATGTTTCATGTCAGAGGCCAGACTCAGTGAATGTGATGAGGCCGGATTTCATTTTTCCATCTGCGATTGTGTATGTGCCTTCAGTACGGTGGCCCGCGAGATAAAGAGGAAGACGAGTTTATACTCCTTACTTACTGCTGTTTATAGGACAGAGAATGAATGTCGTCGGGTTTACACACAAAGTGTCTGCTCTGCTGTTTGCAAAGAGGAGCCAGAATTATTGAAGGTTTTTAGACCAAAGTGATTAGAAGAAAGGCTTAAAGAAAATAGTATTCCCTTAAAAATGCATTTATGAGAGTTTATTCAATATTTGAGAAGTATTTTTCTGTTTGCGGGACAACAATAAGGCTCTGTACTTACTGATCATTTAGGAGCACGTCATTGAGCTCTCGATAAATGTAGTGATACATTTCTCTCATCATTTGTGTCCTCTGTTAAGTTCAATAAATTTTTCACCATTAAATATATCTGCAATATTTGTATTCACTTGTTTGTGTAAATGTCTCCTTCATGTTCATAAGACTCTGTCTGGTCTTGTATCATCCCAACTATTTGAGTATGTACAACGATACCCAACGTGTGTGACGCTCAGTGAGTAACTCCGTTGGGATGTGTAGGAATGACAGGAATCTATTATCACCGCTGAACTAAAATATTTACATCCAGATAAGATACTCTGAACAGGCGCTTACACATTCATGAACCCGCTCGCAGCCTGTCAGGTAGGTGAACCAACCAGTGTGACCGTGTGTCGCCGGTTGACCCGAACGTGATGCTGAACGGGAATGTAAGCAATGACAGAGGACCGTCTCTCGACTAACTGCGGCAGGAGCTCGGCATTCTTTGAATTCTGCAAGCGCTTTCATGTCATGTCCATTCGTGACACATCACAATTGTATTTTCCTGGCGGGGCCCTCGAGGGTTTCTTATGAATGTTCAGCTTGTACAGTATTTGAAGCACTTTAAAACGCTGATGGACCAGAAACCAGCACACAGATCACCTAAATGTTCTATTCCTCGCTCTCCAACAGCTATTCAGTCAATTCCCTTTTTTTTATCTTTCTGTGGGGAGTCCATTTAAATTCACTCTTCTCCCTCCACAACAGACTGTGTGTGTTTGTCCTGAATGCCGTTTTATTTGAGTCATGTTTTGTATAAACTAATTATTGCTTAGACAAGCGAGATCCAGTCGCTTGATTAGCATCGCCTGACAGTGGAGATATCAGTAAATCCCTTGCTCTGCAAACAAACTCCCGTCATCAGCACAAGTTTACCCTTTGTGGGTCAGAATAGCAGTTATTTTGTGTGTGCGTTTGCGTGTATTTCTGTAGATGTGTGTGCCTATGTGCACATGCACACTTGAGATATGTGCATGTGGATACGGGAGAAGAGGGCATGTGGAGTGTTTTCCGCTGATCTCTGCACCAGTGAAGGATGGAGTGTATATATATTGAGAGAGGCGATCGTCAGATTTGAGGACGAGAATCTTGGGACCTGCAGTAACACAGTATCTCATCAGGTGAGGCCACTGCCGTCATTTCTTTAAATTCACTTCCACAGAAAGATTTGTTTTTAATTTGTTTTGGTTTTTTTTCTCCTAATTTGCTTGTCAGGAGACATTTCAGCAGAAATCATCATGGAATCCGCCATCTGCACTCTGGTCTCCCAGTTCAAGACGTACGCTGGGAAAGATGGATCCTCCAGCACCCTGAGCAAGGAGGAGTTGCAGAACCTGGTGACCGCTCAGCTACCCAACTTTGTCAAGGTGCATCTCAGAGTATATTTTTAAATGCAACATTAAGCTGTCTGAGGCCTCTGAACGTGTGATCACACTGGGATCCAGACATATCCAGACTGCTACCTGGTTTGGTTGAACAGTTAACTAACATGCTAACTTATTGCGTAACATTCAAACATGTTTGTTATGTCGGTGACACATGCCGTGTGCTTCAGGACGCAGCCAGCCACACTTCCTGTCGACACTGCCTTCATACAGACGGCTTGTTAGTCATCAAGAAAAGTTGTGATACCTGTTTGAGTTTCTTGCATCAACATTCAAGGATTCTTTCACTTCCACTATTCCTGCACATTATTAACCCTGTAAATTATATTCTTACTTTTACAGCTTTCCTTTCCTCTTTTCTAGTTTACCTCACCTTACCGAGGATCTTTGCACCATTTAGGCTGGTTTATTTTAGTATGATTTCCTAAACTTGTTGAAGAATTGATTGATCTACATTTATATCTTCATGAAGTTACCTGGGCCGACAACAATGAGGTCAACTTTTCTTTCTTTCTTTCTTTCGACCGACAGAGTATCAAACATGACAGGACTGTTTTAATGCAAAAAACATCTCTACCTTGACTGATTAACTGGACTTCAACCGCTTACGTGGCAATAAAAACTGGAGTTCCATTTCCAGGTGTTTTCCACTGACAAACACCTGTTCAAACTAATTCAATGTGTTCCTGAGGGATTCTTTGTGAACTTCATGTGTGTTTATTACTAGAAACAGCCAATAGGTGGCATGGCAGTCTTGCAGAGGAGCAGAAGTTGCAGCTCACAGAGAGCTTTTAATGATCAGGATCTTTTCCCTGTGAACACCTGCAGAACGCCAGCGACCCCGGGGCGATCGACCACCTCATGGGCTCGCTGGATGAAAACAACGACGGCGAGCTGACTTTCTCTGAGTTCTGGCAGCTGATTGGAAAGCTGGCGAGCAAGCAGGGCGGCTTCAGTCAATAGAGCTCAGTGTCTTCAGTAGCTTTGAGGAGATTGGGCCTCGCCAATCAACGCGATTAAACTGTCCAACGAAAAAGACATTTGAATGCCTTCATTACTCCAAAAGTGTCACGTGTGAGCAAGTTTGTTGTATGTAGGAAACTTCAAATTAAAAGGCTTCCTTGTCTTGAATCCTCAGCCAGCCACGCCTGACGTCTCCTGTCATTCATTCACCACATTATATGATGTCCAGCCACTCACATTTGAGCGGGAGTGTATTACAGCCTTGATTTAGGTCCTGTAAACCTATATGTATTACTGCTCCCACAACTCCACCATCCAACCAGACCATATCTCGTTCCATAGAGCTTCATAGTGCCTGTACAAAGCTGCCTGTCCAAGCGTTAAGCAGCTGTGATGCAAAAGCAAAGCCGAGTCTGTCAATGAGATTGTGTAATGTGGATACCTGCTCACCAAACACATCCCATTATATCTGGGAGGACGTATTGTTCTCGCATGATTAGGAGGGTTTTTAGTTTAATTTTGTTTTGCTTGTTAAGCCGGTGAATGTATTACAGTGATGATTTTATGCACTTCGCCAGAGTTATTTGTTGTGGATGGCTCAACGGTCCTTTTTATTGCCTGTAGGCCTTTGTTAGTCGTGTGAAAGAGGGAAGGTGATAGTAGCTCATTCGGAAAATCTTTTTAGAAGATAAGAATATATGACCTTTGTATCTAAATTACACACATCGAGGTGCCAATGTGGGAGGAGGGTGGGCAAATTAGTCAGAAGCAATAAAGAGAAAGACAAACGAGCAGGGCGCCCGTATAGTGAAGTCACGAGCTGTGTGTACAATAGTGATTGCATATAGAAGCGTCCTTTGAAAGCAGCAGGCAAGCGCTTCACCAGTACATCTGAATGTGGATGCTCTTATCTCCTGTATCCATAGGAAGAAGCATCGACACGCAATGAGATGTAATCTTTGGATGGAGTTAGAAAGACAAAAGACTTGAAAGTCCCGTCACAAATCTGTCACGGTTGCTTTTCACCGAGGATTCCTTTTCTCTCAAATCGTCATCACTAGGGGGAAGGCTGCCCCCATCACTGCAGTATCAATCAGTCCTTTTGTTTTGTTCTTCTGGTAGCGGAAAACAGAGGTGTATTTTGAATTTTGTCTCATGAACGCACTCACGTCCGTACGCACCACTGAGGTCCCCAAGATCTGCACCTCTGTATTTTTTCTGAGGTGTATATGTACAAAAAGAGTTGGGAAATAACTGCCTGAAATTAAACTATTTTAGTGCTGCAAAGATATTATATCACACCAAGATGACCAGATTTATCTTCTTATCACCCGCTTGAGGCTTCGTGTCTTTAATGTGCGTCGTTACTGTACATCTTAACTGGTTCCCTGATGTAAATGTCTCACAGCATCTCATCACAAAGGGGAAGAAGCAGAAAGAGGAAGAAGGTTGTTGGTGTTAGTTGTCAAATACGTCATGTTATTGTGGTGATAGAAATCAGTCAGGGAGGATCACCCAATGTTTGGTATCAAGCCTGCTATTAGCCAAAAACAGATCATGCAACTTCCCAGTCATGTTTAAAGCTATATTTATAACACTCCAGCCTTCCACACGCCTTAAAAAGAGCACATATAGATAAGCAAAAAAAAAATAAGCTGACCCCCTAGGAAGCTCAGCTTTGGGACCTTTAAAACCCTGCGTACGGCCCTGAACGCATCACTGTGATGTTTCCAACTGACAACTCCTACATATAAAGATCAGTATCAGCTTTATTGGCCAAGTATGTGTGTTGTTGACTCAATGGATGACAATTCAGAGTTTCACCCTTAAATACGCACTTCTATTAAGTGAAATATTTGTTAAAAGGTCCGCGGTGCAGATGAGGTCATCCCAAACGCCCTGTCTCCTCGTCCCGACGGACGCAGCTGATCCGAGCCACAAGCCTGCCTAGTTGGCGTGAAACTCTGCAAATCATACATGCCGTGAAACAGCTGGCCCACGAACCAAAGATAACCCCCCCAAAAAAAACAAATGGAAGTGTTTTGATACCCTTTCTTTCCCTCCTCCTGAGAGTTATGGCTGCGCTCGTCCGCATTCCCAGTTCTGCCTCCTTCAGGTACCCGCCCTTTGACTTGTCAGGGGGAAAAGTTTTAAGTAAAGAAAAAACCTAAATCACGGAAGAGGCTTTGCAGTCCTACTAGTTTGGCAAGTTCTCTGGACTCAAAGCAGCGTAGAAAGGCGGAGAAGAGGGCAGAAAGTCAAATCTAGGCGCTAGTTTTTACACTTTTCTTGTCCCGCAGACGGAATACGGTGAGTTGAACGCGTCTTTTTGGATTCTTCGGTGTTTCTCTTCAGAGAGTGTTTGCTCAGGGTTTTGCCACGTTTCTAAGAGCCATCCCATGAAACCTGGCCGCGGTTTCACTGCGGGACGGTTTCAATGAGACAGATATTTCTCCTCAGGAGGCTCAAGTTTCCCGTTTATAAAAGAGATAATGATCTTAGCCCCTGAATGTATTTTGTATTAACGGTCGTTATACGGATTCCCGACCGTTTTTAATTACCATATGCTCTCTGCTCCGAGGTATATTTGACTGTATGTGAGTTTTTTTAATATTCCACCAATTAAAAAAACGGGAAGAGATTAGAGCTCAATCGGGTCTGAAATATCCAGTTGCGCGGAAACGCGCCTTTTGGGTGAAATCCTTTAGTGACTTTATAAAGAGGGCCACAAAAGTGACAACTTGGCAAAGTGGTGTGGCCGTGCTGCTTATGATAACATGCGTTGTTACATACTTTAAACAAGTTTTCACGGTGGCGCTTCTTCATTGCAACTTAACTTTGAGTTGTGGGTATTTTTCAAAAGTAACTCCGGATTGGGACGAACGACAGCCGCTGCACTTCGGTTCCAAGCAATTTACAGCCGCAACCTAACTTGTTCCTCTATTAATATTTGAGGCCACACGAGCGGTAGAATTGTCATTGCTCTGCGCACATACCGTATCACGTTCGCTCATTTGTGGACTCATTGTAACGCAACACTCAATCTCCTTTGGGCTGTGGAGGGAAACGGGAAACCTCTGGTTGTAGGCCTGTATATTTAATTATTTGTGCAGTTGTTTTGGGGGCTTTTAAGACAAATAACTGGGATTACTGTGTCCTCTGACGTGGGATGAGTGAATTCATCTGCTGAATATAGGACACGTGTTGGGACTCTGTCCAAGCAGGCAAATACCTTAAGACAGGTCTGCTAAATAATGGATGTGAGAGTCGACAGAAATGTCAACCCAAGAATAGACAAAATGTTTTGCTGGCTAGTTTGAGGGCTGGACGCCCTGAGAGAAGTTGAGGCCTGTGCATGTTCAGAGGGTGTGTCACCATGCAGGAAGAAGTCCCATGAAGTTCCTACATAACAAGCAGTGTTTAGCATATCATAAAAACAACCCTAAGAGGTGAAAATAAAAACAAAGCAGCCTGTGGACCGAATAAGTATTTGTATTCATGTGCATTATATTATATTATTGTGCTGTTGAGATGGAATGCGCTCCCTCTACGACAGGCGAGCTTGTGCTTGTGTTGGAGTCGAGCCATGTTGGGGAAGGGTGGGTCACAGCAAAATGACAGTTGGAGATCAGTGGGTCAGTTAGTAAAACCTAAAAGTGATCTTGTGAAATTTCAGATTTTAATGGCCCTACGCTATAGTGTCACATGTCCCGGAGTAATGAGACCAACAGGTATGTGCCCTAATTGCCGACTGCTTACGGTTACCGCTGTTACGAGATTGCTCGGTTGGAAGGTGACTCGCTCTTCGGTAATTGAGATAATATTTGCCGTCCGTAAATGACTGATCAGCTTACACAAGCGAAGGGAGACTTGTGTTGAGACAAGGAGTCTGTTTTCTCATCAGTATAAACTGTTGCTGCCTCTGCAGCATTTGAATACTGAAGCTGACAGACAAGTACGGTCGCCTTGAACATCCTCGCACTGCTTTGGGGCAAATTAGCCTGTAGTTAGCCTGTAAATTCCTGTCTAAGTGATCTCCTCAAGCAGCAAAGCATGGCATTCCTGCAAGGATGTGTCACCTACTTGCATGTTTTACATTTGCAGCAATAGTAGATCTTATCGAGACCTACAGTCATGATTAACTACATCACTGAGCGTCTAGTTTTATCTGTATTTATGCATATATTTAATGTAGGGGTGTGACTGCACAGTGTAGCAGAAGCCCTGCAGTTTCTGTCGAGGTCCATTGTCGAGTACATTCATGTCTTTGTGTAGAACACTATGAAGACTTGAGAGACAGAAAGGCCGTGGAGAGCGGTTGAGGCAGTAGAAAGAGAGGCAGGTACAGCTGGTGGGACAAGGTAATCCCTGAGGTAATCTGAAGCCCAGTGCTTTCGGGTGCTTCAGTAGATCAGATGACGTATCAAAGATCAGAACTTCCATTGTGCGTCTCAATCAGACTCCCTCTCGACTTCTCTGCTAATCTCACGTCACTGTCCCTCCCTTATTGCGGCTCTACTCAACACGTGAAATGAAAGGCTTCGCGCTGACACGAGGAGATCCTCTGTTTCATTTTCCACTGAATGTGCCCTATGCTTTTTGAATTTCACTTTGAATTGAACTTTCTTTCCCTTCCCAGAGAGGGAGTCATGGAGGCAGCCATTCAGACGGTGGTGAAGGTCTTCCTGAAGTCGACCAAAGGAAAGGAGAGTCTCGGACAGAAAGATTTCCAGAGTCTTGTCAAGTCCCAGCTCGGCAACATCCTTTCGGTTAGGAAATCTTCATTGAACCTCTCTCTCTTACCAATACTCGGTCGGTCTTTACATGTCCAGATATTAAACATGAGTATTATGTGGTGTTATATCCAGTATCTGAACAGGAAAAGTGATCTGATATGATAGAGTGACATTCATCTGCATTATAATGTAAATAGAGCCCCGGATAGAGAGTCATTTACTAATCATGTATGGTAATTTCAGCAGTGAGAGCCCAGGTAGAATTACAGTCTACTCATCTTCATGCTTGATTGTCTCTTGGTTTGCGTGGCTATCCAGGACTCTGACAGCAAGGAGGCGGTCAACAACATGGGCCAGGGACTGGATGCCAACCAGGATGGCAAGGTTGGTTTTGAGGAGTACATGAAGCTGGTGGGCTACCTGGCAGTCTCGCTCAGCGACCAACGCACTGTCAACAGAGAGGAGTCCAACCAAAACGCTGCGTCCGAACAAGTGGCACAAAGCGCCCCGGCCACAGCGGAGGAGAATAAAGAGGCAAACGCAGAGGCAAAGCCAGAGGCAACTGAAGATAAGAAGGCAGATGCAACTGCAGAAGTAAAGGTAGAAGCAAATGCAGGTGGAAAAGTAGAAGTAAAAGTCGAAGCGGAGGGAGAGACGCAGCCCGAGGCAGCAAAAGAGGAAGAGAAGCCGGCTGCTGCAGCAGTCGAGGTGCCGGCAGTCGAGGCGCCGGCAGTCGTGGTGGCAGCGGTAGATGCTGCGGCGGCGGCAGTGGAAGTAGCCGTGGAGGAGGAGGAGAAGGTGGCGGTGGAAACAGAGAAGGTGGAGGAAGCTGCAGAGAAGATGGCTGCAGCTGCGGAGGAAGAGGTGGAGAAGAAGACAGAGGAGGCGACCTCATAGGGGACAATCCACCGCTTCACCCAAATCACACCAATCACGTACAATCAACACAACACAAAACACAGCGTTAAGACAAGTTGGTAAGCCACTAAATAATTATACAAACAATCAGTAGAAATACAAACATTACAAGCCCAGCTCTGAAGAAACCCGATTCCTACTAAATGATGATTAATGCATGTACATGACAGTAGAATTATTGCTTTGTAGTACTACTTACCACTATGTTCATATGTACAGCATGTGCATCCCACTATATAGCACATTTACCTCATTATGATAATATACTATAAGAGCAGGCAGATGTTCACTGTCATGTACATATGATATCCCTGTGAAAACCTTAGCAAAGTATGATTCCCCTGCATCAGCACACTGACACATAGGACCAAACTGTTTAACGCACCGCTGCAGTAAAGGCGTTAAACAGGAATCCCATCCTCTCCCCACTTTCTGTCTGGGTCTTTTCTTTTCTCAGCAGTCGTGTCCTGCAGCCCCGCCCTACTTACCATAAAACATCAACGTTAAAACCTTGCTAAGCGCTAAAAGGCTTGAAGGGATAGTCTTGCATTTTGGGAAATATGCTTGTGCTTTCTTGCCACGAATCAGACGAGAGGATCGGTACCACTCTCACATGTTTCCATTTAATGTGAAGCTACATCCGGTAGCATGTTAGCTTAGCTTCTAAAGAGTGGAAGCAGGAGGGAAACAGCCAGCCTGAAGGTGACACAATCCACCTACCAGCACCTGTACTGCCTACTAATAATCACATTAATATCTACTACATTAACTTTATGTTTCGTCTTTTGTATGGATGCTGAACTATTTCTTTTATAGTTGCATGAAACTCTGTCAGTAACACCATATCAAATTTACACATTTTTACCTTTTTACTCACAATGCTTTGGTGCTGTTTTGGCATGACAATAAACAAATTGTTTTGCTGCATTCCTTCAGCTCTTCTTTATTGTCTAACGTATGGCCAGTCACACCCTCTTCTCTCTATCTTGACTGTGGGCTCTTTGTCTCTTTATTCCTGCGAAGGTTCGCTCCTTCTGGAACCGACGGGATATTCTATTCACTCATTCTCAGCCAAGAATTAGCAAACTGGAAGATCAGGTGTGGCCCTTGAATAAATAATTAAGATTCAAGGAGGGAATCCACACCAGAGGACCCTTGGGGTCAAAGGGGAGCCCAGAATAGTCCTGTGAGAGTGGGCTGTGACCAGAGGAGCAGGTGAAAGAGGGTTCATGCAACCAAATCCGCCTGTATTAGAACAGATTAGAGGAACAAGATAGCAAACGGCAAGATATCAAGAAACACGCGATGGCCGTTTTTATTCCATGTACGTCAAACGTGTGGTGTTTCTCGCGAGCCCTGTCCTTGCAACGTTCCTCTTTTTCGGCCTGAGCCGTAAACGTGCTCGACAGATAGCGATCCCTGATAGCACTGGACAGGGGGAGGTTGACATGAAAGGGTCTGAGCAGAAACTTTACCATTGTTGGGGAAGATGAATTGCTCTTTGTTATTTTCTGGTTCTAACAGCGTTCGCATTTGTTTTGCGGGTCGCACCCTCACGCAGTTAACAAGACCCTGTTTGACCTGCAATTGGATCCTCTAGTCCGCATTTGCAAACTACGGGACTAGACTTGATGGGTAACCCACCCTGGGACATTAACAATTGCATGCAAGTAATCCCGGGCCTCAGTGCTCCTGCCCATCTGACAAGGTGGCCGTGTAATAGGGATCTTGTGCTTTTTTTAAGCAACAAATACTGAGCCATCAACATGAATCTCTTTTACAACAGGTTAATACCTAAAGACACTGCATGCTATCAAACATATTTGCTCGATATTATTGTATTACCAATATTGTGGCCATTATTTAAGTTCTACCTGGCCATGACTTTTTGCTACCACTTAATGTTTATAAACTAACTAATTCTCATTTTGACCACTATGGAGATCACTTGAAAACAAAGTTCTTTTTTTCACATTATATGCAATTTGTTAATTACAATTTAATGATTTGTGAGTTGTCTCATCCTCAGTAATTGCAGCCATGAGAAAATGGCTTGTGTTTGCAAGCCTGCTATGTCATGCCTGGCCGGTTGCGTAGTGCTGAAGGACACATTTTTGGGCACGCTACCAAATGTGCACCTTATGCACTGTAGCCGCACCTGGCCCTACAAACTGCCTGCAAGCAAATTGGCAAGACAAATAAAACTCGAGTCATGTGGTCATCCTGTCTCTGCGACACTCCCATTGTAAATATTTGCATTCACACACAGCCTTTATACATTTTCGGCTATTTAGACACTTATTAGTATTAAAGCCTATATTCTTTTTTTATATTCTGAATACTTATTAAGGTACTTCATGTAACTAATGTTACCATATCACTCTCCTGCACCGACTAAAGTTAGCTTCTTGTTCTTGTATATATACTCACTGGCCATTTTATTAGGTACACCTGAAAAATATGCATTACAACAGCTCTGCTTTTACGAAGCTCATATTTTGTCAGACAGGGAATGATTCTATTTCATGTTTATTATTGAGGCTGTAGTCAGCAGTGGTGGTGTACTGGAGTGCATTATATTGAAAGGTGTTTCGGATATTCTGCCCCTCTGTGTGATTAGAGTGGCCAAAATATCAGAAACACCCCTCAATATAATGCAACCCAGTTAAACACCATAAAAAACTACAACCTCAATAATAAACATGTAGTAAAATCCATATCTGCCTGACGGAGTTAATCTAGACTGAGCATAACCAACTTTGTAAAAGAATATATTGCAAAGCTGTTGTATTAGATCACATAGAAGTGTACCTAATAAAGTGGCCGGCGAGTCTATGTACTGGCAAGCTGCACACATATTTGCTATTCCTCATAGGCTAGTCATCAGTTTAAACACATGTTAATTGGTTTTAATCAATCTGGTATAATCTGGTTTAATCTATTATCATAAGAAACTGGATACATTCACTGATAACTCACTGAAGAGGCGTGTTATCAATTCCCATGACTTGCACTACCGATTGGTTCCTGGATTTACAGTGAACATACCTCAGTCAAAGACTTTCTGGTTTTCATTTTATTTGTCTTTTAGCCTATTTGGAATAGCAGGTGGACCCAGTGGGCTACGAGAGCTCGGTTTCCTTTCAAAGAGGCTAAACTGTCTGAGCTGGCGGTGATCTGACTGTCTCATTGCGTAAACCGCGCCCAACCATAACTCCATGCTGATTAAAAACATGCTGGAACGAAACACAGCAGATCTGCGGCAGGGAGTGTTTGCAGCCAGATTTTTCATTGCAACACATTGTCTCCTTCATTCTGCGATACACACATGAAGACGAGGGTCTGTGTTGAGGATATGATAAGTGTGCCTGCACGTATAAGAATGTTCTTTTGAGGCTGATTGGGTCAAAATGTTTGTGATTAAAGGACCAATCGCAGGATATTGTGCAGGCTTTCATCATTGTGAATTGATGTACTGTTTCCTGCCAAGTGCTCGAGGGTGTGTGTGTTTGGCAGTCGGACTCATTTCAGTCCACTGTCGTGTCCAGCAAACTCCATTATGTTAGTATTTCAACTTCCTTTGTAATAGCTGTATCATTTTGTGCTTAATCAATGTAACATGTGTAATGGCTGATATTGAATAAAAACTGTGACAACCATTTTTTTTTTGTCCGTGGCCTTTTTAAGTGCTTGAACCAAAGTGTTGTACATCACGTAGTTTAAGAAGCAACAGTACAGAAAGTGAAAGGACATCAGTGGTAATAGTCACAAGGAAAAGTAGAAACGCACAGCAATGCGTGAATGAGTGGCAATGATATAACGGCAAAATCAGAATATGTTTATTTAATATAAAACAGAATAGATTCAATTTTTAAAAAGAATTATGAGACCAGCGAGAGCAAGTAAAGGTCATTGAATGCAACACGAGTACCAAAGTCTTCAGACAACAGGAGGAGAGTCTGTGCTATGACGGGTGAGGAAGACTGATGTTCTCCATGATGTTGTTATTGTCTGATAAGACAGGGCAAGTTTCTCCAGGACTTTAGACCAGTGGGACCTTGGAGATGAGACAGAAATGTGGTTTGCATGTGTGTGTTTTCTGCTTGCAACCATGTGTGTGTGTTGTGATGGAGAGAGGAAGGGAGAGAAAACACCTGCAGAGAC
>CAAKHC010005596.1:38628-50733 GCA_901007825.1 Macroramphosus scolopax | reverse complement strand
TTGGGGCAGGTGATATTTAAGCCACTGGCAGCCTCTCTCCCCATCCATCTCTGCCTTGGCTCTTTCACCTGCACCTCTCCAGAGACAAAGGAGGCCCTCCATCAGCACTCAGGTAAAACCGACAGCACACTTCTCAATATACTTTCTCCTCTACGTCTGATGAATGTTTTTTTATCCGCTGTGCAACTGCAGAAAAAGGCAGTTAAAAATGGAAACCGTTGGAAGCACATAGGCGCGAGTTAGTGGACGCTCATCTGAAGCCTTGTTGGTGTGTTTTGTCTCCTCAAAGGTCCTTTTTTTGCTTTCTGTTGATTCTGACGAAAAATCGTACCTGGAACTATAAAAACAAAACAATGAAGACAGGACAGGGCAGAGAAAAGACGTTTGTTTCTGCAAAATGTTTTAGTATGTGAAACGATTGCAGCTAATGCCTCACAATTACGATTCATTATTTTCTGCATCGTGACGTCGAGCCATCAATTTTTCAAGCAAGCTGTCGTTTATTACTCCTTCATTAAGATTGCATAGCGCATATGAATTATTACCACACCCAATATTGTGTTACTGATGCCATTTTCATCTCCATGGTGTCCTATTGTATTGTGTCAGTCACTGAGACGACCCCTATAGATTTTCCAGTTAGCCTGACTCGGTGTCCGCTCACCTCCTTTTGTCTCTGCTGCCTACAATCCTGACCTATCTGGTACGATGCTCTGCAGCATGACGAGAGGCAATAACCAGTGACCATCTCCTTTTGTAACCGCTCACGGTAAATTAATCATGCACTGGTTGATTGGTGAGGTGATTGTGACCCTCGGTGTTGTGTGTGATACGGGTACGGCTTCTATTTTTACATTGAAAACGGTCCTCGGCTGCAAACTTTGTTTGAAAGTTCAGTGACAAGCTGAGGGTGGAAGGGCATGAGCGCCCTCGTCTCATCGGCCACCTCAGGTTACCCGGCCACTTAGTTTCTGAATGTGATTACCAGACAAGTCTTGTGTTTCACTTCTTGGTGTCCATTTTGGAAGATTAGACTGTTCACCGTCAACAGACGGAAGACGCTCCCCACTGTAATATTAATCGCTACACGCATTACCAATTCATCGTGTAGGAGTGATAAGTCAAGGATTATCGCCGGGGCTCAAATGTTCTGCCTTTTATTTACCGTTTTAATGCGCAGCATGTGAGATGACGTGAATTATGCATTTTTAAACATTGAGAAATGTATCTTATCTGTGTCTGTGTGTGCACAGTCTCTGCACCAGCCCAGCACAAGAAGCTCCGAGATGCCAGACACAATGTGTGTAAGATTGTTCGAAAGCCTTTCGAAAGCTATCTTCCATCTTTCCACACAAACCTCTGTCACGTAAACACCAGTAAAGTTTTACACACACACACACACAAACAAACACACACAGTGACCGGAATACTTAAATTCGGGTCAGTAGCCTCTGAACTACACACAGTGCAACTGTCCACCTCTCTGTTTTGGCTTCCTTGCATTAATCCGTCTTGGTGGTGGCTTCACCCTCGTTCGCTATGTGACCGCACATGCATCTGGGGCTGGAGCGGGCATTTAGGGGCAGAATCTAAACTTCTGACACTTCACTTTTCCAGCATGTCCAAGGAGCCCAGTTCCAACCTGGAGAGTGCCATGCAGATGCTCATAAAAACCTTCCACAAGTACTCGGGGAAGGAAGGTGACAAGTACACACTGAGCCGAGGAGAACTGAAGGAGCTGCTAGTAGAGGAGCTGGGAAGTTACTTAGGGGTAAGAAAAGAAGTGTGTGTGTGTGTGTGTGTGTGTGTGTGTGTGTGTGGTGAAGGTGGTTCGGCAGCATGCAGCCTGAAACTATGTGTAGATGCTTTGACTGAAGGTATGCACTCACATACTCCAACAGACAAGTACAGACAGGCCTGTTCATGGATGTATGCCCACCTACACATAACAGAGAGCACATTCTTAACTCTCGCTCTGCTCCCCGCTCACAGAACTCCAAAGATAATGAAGCGGTTGAGAAGGTGATGAACGACTTGGACGCCAACAACGACGGGGAGGTGGACTTCACCGAGTTCATCATCCTGATGGGCGCCCTCACGGTCGCCTGCAACGACTTCTTCCTGGAGTTCAAAACAGATGACAAACCGAAAGATGGCGGGTCAGCGGAGCAGAAAGATTGAGTCAGTGCGAGGGAGAGGAGGGAGAGAGGTGGGAAGTGGGAAGATGCAGAAGAGGAGAAGGGAGAGGAACTGGAAATCAGATGAGATAGGGGACGGAGCAGATTTTTGTCTTGTGCAATTTTTTGAAACACTACAACTACACATGTCATTGCGTGGCTGAGGGAAGCGGCCCAGCAGGTTCAGGTTCACCACACATGGAGCGTTGAGCAGGAGTAGTGTTCCCCCTCTGCAACTGGTTTTCATGCCACAGCATATCCAGAGCTTGTTCTCTGTTCTCACACAGCGCAGGGTTTACTTCTTTCATTATTCAGAAGTTCTGACTCTTCCTTATAAGCTCTGAATATGGCGCTGGAAAGGAGGTAAATTAGGGTGTCGAAGGATGTTTGAGCATTTCGTGCACATTGATAATTAAGGAACATATATTACAGTTCATCATATGATTGTATGTACTCAGTGTTGAAAATAGAATGTGATTTTTTTTTCCCCTTTCTTGCGCCTATTTTGTAAACTTTTTTGGTAATGACCCATGAACTCTTCAAAACATTAAACATGGCATTTAACCAACTGTTAAGGAGTGTTTGGTCCTGCGTTCTTAAACAGGCCTCACGGACATGTGGGCCGGGAATCGCTGCACGTCAAGTTGAATGGGGAGCGAGAAACCATGTCAGCAAACTGTGTGATGGTGTGTGAGTGTCCACGTCTCCCTGTGTGTGTGTGTCTGCGTGTGTGTGTGTGTGTGTGTGTGTATTGGGGATTCCCACAGAGTAAACTGCTCCAGCTCTCACATCCTGCCAACAATATCCTGCAAGTCCTGTTCCACGAGGCAAGATATAAGCTGAGCCAGATGTTTGACTTGGATCTGCATGGAAAACTTCTTCAAAAGAGAGAGACACAGCGGGGACAGAAAGAAAGACAGATGGAAGGAAGGAAGGAAGGAAGGAAAGAAAGAAAGAAAGAAAGAAAGAAAGAAAGAAAGAAAGAAAGAAAGAAAGAAAGAAAGAAAGAAAGAAAGAAGTGTGTCTGTTTCCGTTTATGAATGAGGGAAAAGCAGAGTGTGAATCCATATTATGGAATACAGCAGTCAAGTATGTAACTTGGAAAGCAGTGTTATAATCACAGAGGAATGTTCGGGTCGCTGTGACTGTGAGCACACTTACTGTCCCTCAGTGTCTCACACACACACACACACACACACACACACACACACACACACACAAACATCTGTAGAGCAACACCTCCTTTTCTCTTCCCGGCTTTTACAGTTGCTCAACAGTTATAAAACATGACAAAGAAGGAAATGCTGAGCGGCTGAATCACTGATCCTCTTCTTCACTCTGGGTGTGCCTGAGCACCATAGTCTTCCTATAGTCTTCCTACCTTCAGCAGGACCCGTTAACTGACTGTGGGTCAGTCTTTGTCTCCGGGCGGGGTCGACCCTCTCTGACTTCATTCCTCAGCCCTCAGCTCAGGTCTCCTCTGATTGGCTGGTTTGAATGCTTGAGGTCGGCCTGCAGGTAAACAATTCAAAACAGTGTCCTTGTCTGTTCACTCTGTCGTAGCCTGAAGGGAAGTAAACAACATGTCACGGCAGCAGTAATCAGCCTCAGTTACCTGTTTCTCGTTCCAAAGAAATAAAAAACATTTTTCACCTGTCAGAGCAACACTGAAGCTCAAAAGGAGCCAAATAATCTTCCCGAGCTTGGGAACAAACATCCTGATGTAATCCTGTCCGACACAAACAAACAACAAACATCTCTGCATATAGTACGAAGTGAAAGCTTCTACACAAATTAACATTGTGACTTGTTCAGAAGGGCCATGTGTCCTTGTTGGAGCTGTGAACAAGGTGCGAACATGTGACAAGGACACTGATATTTAACAAAAAGATTAATTTAAGAGCTTATTATTATCAGCATTTTGTTTAAAATCTTAAATATGAAATGATTACTGATGTCAAATAAATGCTTTCCCTTAAAAAGAAAGTATCATACTGAGATACTCAATACGTACTTAATTGTGGTACTGCAGTAAATATACCTAGTTACTAGTTGTACTAAAACTACTTTAAAAAGCACTAATATTGCTTGTAATCTACACTGCATGTGCAATTTACATCTGTATGAAGTAAATAAAGAATAGGTGTTGCAAGACGAGGTCAAACAAACACCCTCAAGAGTTGTTCCTCCTCAACCACGGAGGGAAGAACAACAGCTTGAGGATATCCTGCAAACACGGCTGACCTTACCAGGTGAGCCGACGCCAGCTGAAAGGCAACAGTCACTCCAACAGTCAATGCTGACGGATCAGTTGCTGCCTGCGAGGAAAGGAAACCAGCAACGCGAAGCCGGGCCATGCCCCCTGTCAATGAGTCCGAAGCATCTGATAAGGACGGCGAGAACACTTCGGTTACCAGAAGAGCAGATCAAGCGACACCCAGATGTCAAGCCACCATGTCTATCATGCAGCCGGGTCGCGGTCACGTCAAGCTGTCACGCACACGCCTGAAAGGGGCAGCGATTGCGTGAGATTGGAATGGAGTACATGTGATAGCTAAATGATTCATTCACGTCTACAGTAGCATAGGTGGCTCTGGGTCCACATCATATCAGATGTCATCATATCATATATGTATATCATTTAATTTCTTTCCAGGTGTGTCTCTCTTTCTCTCAAGGGTAGAATTTGAGAAGGTCTGCTTTCCTCGTGTTCATGAAATCCATCTTGGTAGAAGGCCGCAAGGTGGCCTGATGTCTCCAGCAGGTGGAGTCAGGAGACATATTAATTACAAGGGCTTGGCATTCCTCATTCATGAAGAACATGCTTTCATGTGACATAACAGTATCTCGTTGAAAGAAGTCAACGGATTAAATGAAGAGGGAGCCGCAAACATATCCAACGTACAGGAGACGTTTTCTGCGGCTTCTCTCGGAGTAACCCGAACTGAGGGTTCACTCACCTCCGGCACAACCTCTCAGCAACAAACCCAACTAAACAGTGATAGTGTCCTCTGTGAGAGTCAAGGAGAAGCAGGTGACAGACACATATCAGCCTCGGATAACACAGACGCTGTGAGGAAGGTAAAGGAGAGGGGCGAACGATACGCAAGGAGGGAAGGAGAGAGGGATGGTGTCAATTGCTCACATTAAGTGTCCTTGACATGGGTGTAATGATACTACTCTTACTCTTTGTCTGTTTTTAGTTCTGCATTTACTTTAGATCCACACAGAGCAGCTGGGGGATGCTCGCTGTCGGTACGTAAGCTGTTTGTCCCCAACATGATCCATGGCTAAACCTAATCCCCCCGCTAGACCTCTTCACCTAACCCAGCATTATCATCTATCCCCTTTTAGCAAAATGGGGCACTAAACTTCCAGACAAATTACCGAACCAGTGAAACCACATGTAAGCTCCCACATTTAAAGATTCATTGTGCTCAAAACGCCCTCATTCAGTCATCTCAGGATCTTGTGAAGAGGCTGGTTCTTCAGGGATGACGGGATGTTTAGATGCTTTTGATCGTTCCCTCCCAGAGCAGACATCCCCAACGAAAAACATCCTCACAGTTTGTTGTTGATTTCTAGGGATCAGAAAGAAACTCACAAGGGATCTCCAGCATTGAGACTTTTATTATAATCTGTTTTTTACAACGTCAGAACAGGCCTCCGAAAATCAAAAGACCACAGGGAGAAATGCATAGCAGGTGTGTCTCCTCGAATAACTTCTGCCTAAAGGATCTGTCAAAAACTACAAACTTGCTACCTTTAAACCCTCAAAATGACCCGAGGAAAGCAGGAAACCTCCCCAGAATATAATATCGGACAAACTACATTTTACTGTCAGCCTCAAGGCTCCCAAAGGATTCCCATGATATCACTTCATCCCGAGTTCACACTTCATGTCAAATGTTTGAGTTACAGTTAGAATACATATAGAAAATTAAGACTACACAATGATTATATTACAGTTACAACCTCTTAATTTATTGTTCTGTATTAGCAACCAGGGGATATTTCGTAATTGAGCTACTAAGATTGTGTAACAGGTAAGACAAAAACATTTGTAGACATTCATTTGACAATGTTTTGGATCACAAATCAGGATCAAAATAAACTCAAATGCACTTGGAGAGCACAAAACATCGCCATGGTCCATGTAAAAAAAGATTGTTGAAAAAACACTTGGTGAATGATTGAATCTTTAATTGGTTCTTCCTTGGCCCAAGCTACACCCTCTTACAAGTTTGATGAAAATTCTCATAGTAGTTTTTGTATAATCCTCCTAACAGATAGAAAAACAGACAGTCGCCAACAACAATATAACCTCCGTGGCAGAGGTAACAAAGATGTTTAGCTGGAAACAAGGATTGAAATGTAGCATGAACTCTTGTCACGATAAACACTCACTATTGTAAAGCCAATACCCCTTCAAGCACATTGCATCAGGATGAATCACTCAGCCTTCACAGTCCAGATAAGACCAGACAGAGGAAACAACTCCCTACTTCACAGTAAAACTGATCCTCAAGGGACAGTAAAACCAACAAGGATGAAAGCATGAATAAGAAATCTGCTGCGGGCATCAACACTTAAAAACTGTTGTATGTGTGTATCTTATCTTAATAAGTGGAATGACATGCTTGTGTGCACGGATTTTACCAACTGTAAACTTCAAGGAAATAAAAGGATTCTTTGTGTTGGCAAGTTGGTGCAGTGTAGCAGCACATCCACCAGAGGGGGGAAGAGAGCCAGAAACTGATTAGTTTCCCTTCATATCAAGTGTGTGTTCTGCCTCGTTGTAAATTCTACTAAGCAAACTAATAACAATGGCATGTGCAGCATTAAAAAGAGCTGAGAATAAAACGTCACATCTGTCTGTGTGTGTCCTGTCCCCATCCAGCTCAGAGTCACATTTACTCAATAAAAGTGCCTTCACGTTTTGCAAAGAAAAACAGCTCACTGGATGTTTTGCAACAGCTGCATATCAAGACAAAAGAAGCTGACCAGAGCTTCCAGAAATAAAGACCTGCGAAATCTTCCGGTTGAGGAAATAAAAATGATGAAATATAATGAAGTCAGAACTGAGACTTGCTGGGAAGGACATAGGAATGTAAGTACCCATTGAGCTTCACTGACCAAAGGGGAGGTCTTGAGTGATTTTTGGAAGCTTTTTGTCCATGCAGGCCCGACTGTGTTTTAATGAAGTAAACCTAAGGGACCTGGGGTAGAGCTAATGGATGCGATGCACCGGGTGCAGCAGGGTCATGTGCTCGGCACCGTTGAATGGCAGCCGCTGAGTACAGTAGTGATGGACCACCTCTGGGATGCTGGGGAACACACAGCTGCTCTGGTCCAGGGTGTAGCCATTTTCTTTGGTCTGGGCAACCATGATATGAACACAGCCTTGACTTGTTCTGAGTCACAGGGAGAGAAAGGAAAAAGAGACATGAATTAGTGTTGTATATGGACCTTATCTTGCAAGTTTGATCGTATTGATTTCACTTAGTTTGCCTTATACTAGCTAATTTGAAAGAAAAAAAATATCTGACACACCTGTCAAGTTTGCAACTTGAAAAAATGACTTTCATTAACTACAGCTGGTGATCAATGAGTAATGTGAGATCAATAAGTAATGGCTCAGGCCTGGAGGTGCACTTGCAGGTTACACTCACTTGAGGGCGATGGAGTACTTGCTGTTGTCCGATTCGCTGTTCCTGACAAGGAAGCTGGCCTCTCTGCAGGACTGCAGCTGGAACTCTGCCTCCTGGCGAGTCACACAGCCATGGTACCAGCTGAGACATCGGTGGGAGTGAAGGGGATTACATTTCATCTGTTATTGATCAAGTGTACAGCCTCAATTTATACAATCCTGCTTGGAAATTAATCTTAATCTTACATAATGCTGAAAAATATTAGATGCACATGTGCACGCATTCTGACTGACTCTACGGACATCGATTGGAATTCTTTATATTACATTGGGAAATATACACCTCCCCTCTTTGAGAAACTAAACGTCAGATTTGGGTCGACACAGTCCTACATTCAACCTACTTCTAGGGAAACTTAACCTCCTACCTCTGTTTCTCCAGGGGCAGGGTGGGGTCAACATAGCGCCCCTCTGTTTCAGGACTGCTTCCGGGGGAGGAAGAAGGGGACAGGGTCTGAGTTGATGATCTCAGGATCTTCTGAGTCCAGCTTTTCTGCCTCGTGTGCTGATGCTGCGTCGCCTGTGCTGGCAGATGCTGCGGCTGTCTAGTGAGTGTTAGATGAGGGCTCTCATCCTTGGCCGGCCTTTCAGGGCTGTCAAAGTGTGCTGTGGGATGAAGAGGGAAACAAGAGGATACGAACTCATGTACAGAAATAACTGTGTCTGGGTTTGAACTGGGTGCTGAATCCTCCAGTAAACATAGAAGAAGACAGCACTTTGATGTCTCATGCAAGATGTTATTCAGTATGCTGTTGGTCTATGCAGCATATAAAAATAAGTGCAGGCGCTGAGCAAACCAACGTTTTTCACACTGATCCAAGGCAGAGGATAACCAGGGTTGGTCCTGTATCTCCCCAAACGTCAGTGGTTATTTGTTCAGCTTAACTGACACCAGTATGATGGCAAACAAGGGCTTGATACAAGACCTACACTGGTTATCCTCTACCTTGATGTGTAAAACAGACAGAACAAGGGCTTGCATACATATACATTAATGCAGACAAGCAAAGTTTTCCTTCTCAAGGTACTTTGATTACATATAATTTGAAAGTGATAATAATGTACCTGACAGAGTTCTGACAATATGCTCCTTCTTCCACTCCCAGGGCAGCTCGTACTCCAGGGAGGGACGAAGGTCCAGCTCTGGCCGCAATATCACAGCCTTTTCACTGTCACCGCTTCCCTCATAGGGGACGTCATAAATCTGTAAGGGTGCAGGCTGGCCTCCCTCCGCTGTTTCATCACTCCCCTCCGTCAGCAAACACACCTTCAGCAGGTCTTTGGATCCTCGACGTCTGATCTCTTACGGATAGAAGAAAGAGATGAAAAATGTATATGCTGATATACACTGTAGAAATGGACTGAAATGGCGTGTGTGCATTAGCAGTGTGGAACAGCAGGCAGTAGCTAATGGTATATGATTTATAGAACCTATATATAAATCATATCCTGCCCTTTTCTTTTGGAGGAATGGGACAACTTTCCACAAGCCTCAATCAATAATCTCAATCAGTCTACAGGAAAGAGATGCACTGATTTACGAAATGCAAATGTCCGGTGCCTTTCTAGCTTATCATCTTACGTCATTCACTTACACATTCACACAGTCAGTCATATGCCGGCTGGCAGGCCGCCATCCAAGCGTGCCCACCAGAGGCACTTAGGAATTGAGTGTCTTGCTTAAGGACACTTCAATCCAGAGATTGAACAGATTCCCAGACAGCCACTCTACATTTTTAGCCCTGATATATGGGACTTCAATCTGGTGGCTGATGTATAATAAGTGTTGATAATAACATGCAAAGACAAATGCCCTACTCCGACAACCCTCCTGACCAAGTCATAATAACATCGGCCTCTTGCTTACTTCCTAAGAGTGATTTACGCCTTGAAAATTGACTCCGGCACATCATCACATCCTTTGCAGACTTTTCTGGGGAAGACTGGAAGCAGCACAAACACTGATTGAAGTCCAAATCTACTAGAGTGCACTGCAATAAAACAGTTCCACAATCACAGCAGGCTATTGTGTAACCCTTTGAGTTGAAACACAATGGAGTGATGGATTGAAAGGTCGAGAGAACATGTGATTGGACGATGAACCACCAGCCTTTCTGGATGCTGGGAAGTTGTGATAAATGGTCAGACCGGCCCATGAAGGGGGTTACACAGATCTGAGAGGAGGGGGGCACTGAGGGACAACTTCCTTTTTGGAGAATAGGACCAGGAAACAGAGACAGGAAAGAGGAAGCAGGGGCAGGAAACTGCACCCATTGTCCGAACGCAGCACAGTTGCTCTGGCAACCCCATGGGGTACAGAGAGCACTAGGGGAACGAGTTCATGAGCACCAGGCAGGCTAACTTACTGGAAATGGGAATCCTGGCAGTCACATGGTTTATATGGTGAAAAAAAGAGGCGAGAACGAATAAGATGTCAGTCAGTGTTCACTGGTAGCTGCCAGCATTTACTTTAAAACCTGTCGGCTGCAAGTGATGGAAACAAGGGTCTATTGATTAAAATCTTACCAGTAATCATCTGCTGGGCATCGTAAGGCTCCATGTAACCATCGTTCTCTCCAACCCTCTCTGCCTCCCTTTGCTCTCTAGTCTTCTGAGCATCAAAGGGGTCTGCATAATCCTCGAGGATGATCACCTGGGTCAGAGAATACAAGGGAAGTCTTTCATGTTTGATGGCACAAACACATACTAGAAATAAGAGATGTAATATCATTTGGTATTAACTTCTATTTCTCACGTTTTCTGCGGTTATATATGAAGATTATTTAAACTGGTTTCTTGAATTTGTGGTGCCTAATAAACCCGTGCGTACTGAGCACAGTTATATGCTTGACACAAATGTAAAACCTTCATTGATTCATATACTTGAAACACAACAACGGTTAGCGTTACACCTTTTCATACATATTTTATTGAGAAAGAAATAATTCTTTGTTGTAACATCCACTCTGTTCACATCCGTATCATCAGTATCTGTCATCGACCTCCATTCTACCTCACCAGTCATTCCTGGCTGTCATGTCATCTAATCAAGGCCATATAACCTCTTGTTTATTTTACAAGCCGTTACAGCTGGAGTTCTCTCTGTAGTCACTTCCAGTCGTGTTCCCCAGGCAAAATCATTTTGGAACTTGTTTATGTTTGACTAAATAAGCAGATGCTTGACAGGCTGCAACTCATACAAAGGTGTTTTGTTGAGAGAGGTTTAGTGGCACAGATGTAACACACTCTATACGGATGTGCAGTTTTTAACACTGAAGTACTTGACTTGCCTTTGTCTACTCTAATTACACATTTCCTCCTGTCACACTAACTTCCTGTTCTTCATTAACTCAGAAAATATGAGGATTAAATAGAACTCACAATAAAACTTGAATATATAAACAGAGAGGCTGCAAACATGAATCTCAGAGCGCTAAATCTACATTTTTTTTTTAAATCTCCCGTTTTCCTCTCTTATCTTTCCTTTTCTCACCATCTCTCTCCTATCACCTCCCTGATTTTCTACCTTTCTGCTCTTCTTTTCAAAAACCAAGCTGGAGGGGACTTGGGTTAGCGCCTCAGTGTCAAATAACACTATGTGTTTTATAACATGATAGCCTTCACCAGGGGGTCTGAACGTAGTGAAAGAGAGGGATGAGGTGAAGGGCCGAGGCCTCGTGTCTGACCACAGCTTTGTATTCAAGGCAGGGAAGGAGGGTGTGAGAGCGAGGGGTGGAGAGGAAGAGAAAGAAAGATAGAAAGACATACTGGGAGGAGTGGAAACAATGGGTAGCAAAGACAAAGGGGAGTGAGTAACACAAACAATAATATCAGTTTTCAGGGGTGGAATGGATCCTTGGTACTTCTGACACCTCCTGTGTTATTGTCGGTGAAGAGTCGCAGATTATATTAATTTTGTTTAAATTTTCATCAGCCCACCAGATTAAATGAGGCTTTTTGGTCTCGATATACAGAAGCAGTTGTTGACTCATTGTGATCAGAGAATGAAAACCGCCTGTAACACAATGACATTTTAAAACTGTCTATAATAATCTTTGCATATGTTTCACATGGAAAACACCAAATGAGTTAAGAACATTATGGTGAAGTAGATAATGATAAACCGATTTTTAAAAATTCTATTCAAAATACAAATCATACTTAATAAAAGTACAGAAAAGCAGCAAAGAGATACCCAACAATATACATGGTTTTACC
>CAAKHC010005596.1:0-38608 GCA_901007825.1 Macroramphosus scolopax | reverse complement strand
GACAGGAAATAACTTGTTTTGGGTGTGTTTGTGAGGTTCGATTACATTGCGCGCCTGAAGGCGGTTAAGATACGACGAATGCTACGCGCCTCGACACGCGGGGGGTGCGAGGGCCCGTGCAATGCTGCTTGCAGCGCTAGTTTTGTTTAAATTTTCATCAGCCCACCAGATTAAATGAGGCTTTTTGGTCTCAATATACAGAAGCAGTTGACTCATTGTGATCAGAGAATGAAAACCGCCTGTAACACAATGACATTTTAAAACTGTCCATAATAATCTTTGCATATGTTTCACATGGAAAACACCATATGAGTTAAGAACATTATGGTGAAGTAGATCATAATAAACCGTTTTTTAAAAATTCTATTCAAAATACAAATCATACTTAATAAAAGTACAGAAAAGCAGCAAAGAGATACCCAACAATATACATGGTTTTACCATCAACAACACTTGGTACCTAGACAATGTATACAGATATATATATAATCAGCTTTACTTTTTAAAAATTCAGTTTTCACTGAAAGTCTGTAAAAAACTCACTGTGTCGGTTTTGCCCTGAGCTGGTTTCTCTGCTTCAGGTACCACTTGGTTGGTGATGGTACCGCTGTTGAAGTTGGGGGTCTTGTCCTGCTTGTCCACTCTGATCAGCCGGTTCATGAAAGCGTTGCCAGACGCGGAGCTCTTCAGGGGTCGGTGCTGCTCCTCATTCACCGGCTCCGCTTTGGCGTTCTTGCGACCTTTCCCAGACAGGAGGTTGTCCCAAACTTTTCCATCTTTCGGGGAACTTGCGCCGTTCCTGCTCAGCTCTGTAGCCGAGTTTTTTCGGTTTCTCCCGGAGAGGAGAGATCCAACTCCTCCGCTTCCTCCTCCCGTGCTGTCAGCAGAGGAGTTCTTTCGGGTTTTGGAGCCTGTTGTTTTGGTACCAATGCTGGCAACCAGCCCGGCTCGGTTGGCTCGGGCTTGTGAGCCTGATTCGGAGGCTGAGCGGATCCTGTCCGTACCATTCTTCAGATTGATGGGGAACTCCTTGAACCACCTCGCCATAGTAACTCGGATGGAGACCAATTAACCTCTGTGCTTTCTACGACTCCTTTTAGCGCCATACACCAGGGCTGCAGAGACGCACCTTTAGAAAATCACAGCCTGTCTTAACAAAAGACTTCCGCTGCTTTATTCCAGTATAGAGGCTTTGTATATCACCACACCTTCGTTTAAAGCATGTCATAAATTCTTTCTTTAAAAGTTTAACTTAAAACCTACATTCCTATGAGGTACAAATTAACAAATATCAACATGTGCCATATAGGATTTACTACACATGTTTCTTCTGCTGCTCAGAGGAAACGTTTATTCCCTTTGAATGAATAGATGTCTTCGGAGTGGGTAGATCCGAAAGAAGGCAAAGTTTTTCTTGCTTCTGATTTGTGGTCCCATTCCCAGGATGGCTTATTTATTCTTTTACAACCTTCCACAGTCGCACCAAGGCTCCTGACTGCGCCTGGAGTGTTAAAGGAAGGGGGTTTCTGAAGTAAAGAGGGGGGTTGGCAGGACTCGGTGGGCGGTGAAAGGGCTTTTAATCGTATGGTGGAATAACCATTATATGAGCTTAGTCTTCTAGCTTCAACCGATTTATACCCTGGTGTATCCAATGATTTCATTTTCAGTTGGCTTACGTTTGTGAGAATATATTGAGATATTTTGTTGAGAAATGTTTTTGTTTTTTTTAATAAATTGCGTTTCAATGCCTCGGGTGACTAGTGCTTCAAAATACTTTACCTCCGACAACTATATGTGGCAAATTTGTGTACTAGGGTAAAACGTGCCATCATATCCCCTAAATTGAGTAAGTAAATGTCTAACGTATCACAAATGTAAGAGACCTACTTCAGTAGAGTTTGAGTACTTGGTTCAATATTGATACCATTCATAAACGAATCAAAATAGCTATATCATAAAATGCTGGAATCATTTTAACCTTTGATTATTGTCTAAATACATGAATATCGCCTCTGAAATTATTGAAACCAACTTGCATTGATGATAACGTTTTTGCAGATATTGACCGGAATTGTAGTAGAATTAAATACATTGTTATGTTAATACTGTTTTGTAATTCAATATTAATCATATGTCACTTGATAATGAGCACAACTTGTCATCTAATTAAAGCATACCGCTGCATCAATTGTACATGGCATAGTTAAAAAGTGGGCCGTGCTGAGCTGCTCCATATGCCCCAGTAATAGGTACGACTCTGATGTCATCTATTTTATAAGAAATACTGTATACAATAGCACTGCTGCGTTTTTTTTATTGAGATTCTATCAATACTTTTTGAAGAATACACCTATGTTGTGATGATTATATTTAAATACGCTTTATATTTATGAGGGATACATATGGACACCCCCGTTTTACCACGAGTTGTAACCTTCCATGGTGAGCGATACTGCTGCTTGTCCCTCTTTGTCCGGTGGCGACAGAAAGCCATGATAATTATGGCTAAATTTGCGTTTTTGAATGAATTATAGTTGAATGGTGGATCAACACGCATACACCGTGTGGGGACCGGTTTGCTGGCAATGACACACCAGAGAGTTTCAATTTAAAGGACAGCAGAGCAAGCAACGGAGAAAGGGTACAGTTTGCTTTCAAGACAGTCTGCAAGATGGCTAGCTATCTTCAGTGGCATGCTAACGTTAGCTAGCAAGCTAATGTTAGCATAGTAAACAACAGTTTTTTTAAAAACGTGATCGTTTGCTTCGCAATAATGCTATGATATGGTTCATTGATTCCACACTTGCAAAATTTAATGTAGAATGATAGATCACAGTTTCGAATACCTAACTTGTTCCGGCTATTTGGTGAAAGCTGAACGCTGCTAGGTAGCCACATTGAGTAACGTGGCTAGCAAGTTAGCCTATGAAGTTACTAGCTTGCGTTAGCTAGCTGGTCGAGTAGTAAGCTAACGAAACACATCTGTAATCACATCTGTGATCATTTTAAAAAGGGAGGGGGCACCCTGCAATTTGCTTGTATTGGCTTTTAAGCTAGACAGCCAGCAACCAGTTTCACTCAGTTAGCAGAAACTGGCTTGCAATGAGACCAACTTGTGCTAAGTATCGTCAACCAGCTGAGTTTTACCTGACGTTTATTTGGTGACCAAATCCCGGCGTGACAGACACCGCGGCGAAATATTTGCAGCTGTAACGGGGAGTTCACAGACCTGGGCCGGTGATATTACACAAATTAGTTAAAATCAGTGTTTGTTACTGCTCTGATGACAACTAATTCAACGTTTTGACATGACCTGAAGGCAGATTCCACCCACGCGGCTCATAGCCTTCAAGACGTCGTCATTTTTAACTTTTTTTTCTTGCATACGAACGGTGATACACCACTTCACCGACAGTCATATTAACTAATGGCTGCCGAATCGGGGAGACTACTGGCGGGACAAGGAAAACGCAAAGGTAGGAATTAATTTCACCCATCTCCCAATTAAATCGGAATCATCCATTACTGCGCTGCAATGGGGCTGCACTGGTGCTGTTAGCAAATCCCTTCTCGCCTCCCCATTTGTGAACTTCACGACTGTCTCCGGTGGTGGTTGTTTCTCACAATGGATCTGTGAACGGGGTTCATGTCTATCTTGCTATCAATGTACCTTCAACTCCGTTTCCTCGTTCTCATGTCTTCGTCTTTTCCTGTCCCCCTCATTGACCTTTACCTTTACTGCCTCTGTTTGCGGCCTCTCTCCCTTTCGCCTGGGTCATTTGGTCTGCCTGGGTCATTTGCGATTCAAGGCTTCATAACTTTGATGATAGCGCCTGGATGTTCAGCATCTTGTCCTCATGCCAGTCTATGTCCCATCATTGAATCCATCTCAACTGTCGGACTTGGAAAAAGAGGCCCTAGGTCTAAAGCTGCTTCACTCTGTCACTAAGGGGTATTGGCCAATCCAAATGTGATGCTTCGCTAGATTGGTGGTGGACCACTAACATAAGGCATGATGTTCTATTCTTGTTATCGATAATATTATATTTCCGCCCTTTCCATCCCTTCCCTCCATATTTTACTATTTCAGCTTCACAGATGAAGAGCCCGGAGAAGAAGAAGGCAAGGAAATCCACAGCACAGGTGTTATTGTTTTTCCTTTTGGTAAAGCATACATGTAGTCAGTATCAGACAAGTTGGAATTATCTGATCTCTTTTAAAAGCATTCGTTTTAAAAAACAGGTATATTTTCTGTTTCTCCTTAAATTTAGGCGGCGGGGTTCTCCCACCTCACTGAGTTTGCCCCCCCTCCTACTCCAATGGTTGACCACCTGGTGGCCTCCAACCCCTTTGACGACGACTTCGGGCCTCCATCTCGACCCAGTGCGGCAGGGGGACCAGGTGGTGCTCCATTTCTTCCCAGTCCTGGTGCAAGTGGAGGAAGTGGATATGGAGGCCCAGGCAGAATGGGCGGAGGAATGGCTTTCATGGGAGGACCAGGAGGGCCGGGCGGTGGCCAACCTGGACGGAGGCCACCGTTCGGCCCTCCATCTAATGCTGGACCTCACCACCAACTAGGTTTTGGAGGTATGCCTGGCTTTGGAGGTGGTGGTGGGGGCGGCAATGGGGGCGGAGGAGGTGGCGGATTCCCTCCTGGTGGCCCTTCTCAGTTCAATATACCGCAAAATTTCAGTCCACCCATGCACCCCGGGACAGGTTTCAATCCCATGCTTTCCCCAGGTGGTATGGGAGGTCCTGGAGGAGGAGGTCCACCCCACCCTCGATTTGGCATGCCTCCACAGCAGCAGCATGGACAGGGTGGACACCCATTCAACAGCCCCCCATTACCTGGCGGTGGAGGCCCAAGAGGGCCCCCACATGGCCCAATGCCTCCCATGGGTGGCATGGGGCCTGGTCAGGGGATGAACATGATGGGCGGCATGGGAGGTGGCCCTGGAGGCAACATGTTGGGAGGATTGCCAGGAATGCCCCCTCAAGGACAATTCCCCCCCTCCCAAGATGGCTCCTATCCTGGTCCCAGTCCGCCAGGACCAGGCAACGAGGATGGAAAGAACTTTGTAGGAGGAGGAGCACCGCCAGGGCCTCAGCAACAGCAGCAGCAGCAACAACAACAACAACAACAACAACAACAGCAGCAGCAACAACAACAACAACAGCAGCAGCAGCAACAACAACAGCAGCAGCAGCAACAGCAACAACAGCTTAATCTAAATCCCAATGGCCCCCCTCCGAATAATACCACTCCTGGCCCTCCTCCTAACTCTGGTCCACCACAGCCTGGAGGAGACTTCCCTGGCCACCCTGACGTCCAGCAGCCCAATGCCAATACACCCGGTCAGCCTTCCTCTGCACCACAACAACCTAACCCAAACTCCTCTCCAACTGGTCCTCTGAATGGATCAGGACAGCCCCAACATCCACCTCCCAGTCAGCTACAACCTCCAAGAAATACAAATACTCCCAACTCTACCAACTCTACCCAGCAGCAGCAACAATCCACTCCGCCTAACTCGGCCCCTGGCTCCACCGCTCACAACCAGCAGAACAACACTCCCATGTCAAATGCTGCCTCCAATTCTGGTCAAAACAACATGACTAACAACAACGGAGGTAACACTCCTGGCAGCAACCCCAATCCCCCCTCTAACTCCACTTCTACCCCGAACACCCAGTCTCCCTTGCCCCCTGGTCCTTCTGCCCCCTCATCCGGGCCTGGTTCTGGACCTGGAAAACTTGGGGGCCCTGGAATGGTCTTTCCTTGCGGCCTCTGTATGGCAGAGGTGCATGATGACCAAGACGCGATCCTGTGCGAGGCATCGTGCCAGCGCTGGTTCCATCGTGACTGCACAGGGCTGACAGAGCCAGCGTATGGGCTGCTGACTCGGGAGAGCGCTGCTGTCTGGGCCTGTGACTTCTGCATCAAGTCCAAGGACATCCAGGCTGTGTTTGTGCGCCAGGGATTAGGCCAGCTGGTGGCAGCTAATGAGAGTTGAGGAGTGAATGACGATGTAGCAAAGTGGAGATGTGACGCGTAAGGACAAGTTGAGACATTCTTTGCTCTAATTGCCCTGAATGATCTGTGTCATGACAGCTACTTGCCCAACTTTTTCTTGACTAACCCTTTACTCGACAAAGCGAAACATACTCATTGACATGCAAGCTTATATACAGCACTTTGAGTGAACAAACAACCCCCCACACCCCCAATATGAGTCTAATCATGATGAATGTTGACTGACATAGTCCCTCAGACATCTTGCCTGCCAACCAGCAAAGCACTGACACCAACACACTACCTCACACTTTGTGATTTACCGACACAGAAGCTCCCAAACTGACTTGCTGTGACTGACTTGCCCCCACACTTGCACAACACGAGTTTGATCAAATTTCTAAAAAACAAACACACTAGAGAGATGGATTGATATATCTACACAGTTCAATTAGTCCCCTGATTATTATTGCTGGAAGGAGTCTAAGAACTAATATATTTCCCAAATGTTCAAGGCTATATATTAAAACCGACCTGAAATATCATATTTGAAATTGAAAAAAATATTATGAGTGCCTGAAAACTTAAAGGGCCTTGAATTTTATTCATAAAGTGATTCACAGCTTTATATGTCATCAAAACGCTTTATTCCAGATCTGCCGTTGCACATTTTTATCCTTTTTTTTACTGCAAGAAAATAAAAAATAGCAAAGAATTCATCAGTGTAGTGCAGTGTTAAGTCTCAGTAGCAAGTGTATTGTGAAGCAGAAATATCTTTTGGGGGGAAAATTCTATTTTTAAGGTTGTTAAAAAATGTCCGGCAACCACACACACACACACACACACACACACCCACACACCATGACGCTGTACTTGTATGTCATTTTGTGCCCAGTGCTGATTAATCCAAAGGAGATCCAGGCTGAGGTTTCATCCATACCTCACAGAGGACTTTACCAATTGTAAATATTAGGCAAAAAATATTGAACTCCCATTAATTGTGATCATGCAACAGAGTCGATCCGAAGAACAAAATAATGAGTTGAAATGTGTCCTGGTTGTATACATTATGATGTTTTTATACAGCACATGTAATTCAGCCATTTCTTTTTATCTCTGCAGAATACATGAATTGTGACTTCAGTGCTTTTGGATGGTGTTGGCATAGCAAGTAGTGACATTATTTCATATCAGATGTGCATAGTCCTTTTTTTCCTAAAAAAAAAAAGAGGGGAGGGGGGTGCATGTGAACCAATGCAGTAACTGTCTGTTTATGTTTATATTCTGGCCTCTGTGCTGCTCGAGGCCTTGAAGTAGACCAAATAACTAAAGAGCGTAAAATACCCATCTTTCACATTTGTCACGGTATAAGGTTTATAACTATTCTTCCTTCTGTCCTTTAATTTTCTTTTTTCAATGGCCGAGTTGCCTTTCTTTTATCTTGCTCAGCTGTTCCTTTTTTATTTTGTACTGGTATTTGTGCTGTACTCTGGCGCCACCTAGAGGAACCAGTGAGTCCCACATGAGGTGTGGGAATGGTAAGGTACTGAACTCTGAAGTAAAGACAGATTTTTTTTGTACATGTCCATGTCTGTTTTTATTCATTTAAAGAAAAAAAATGTTTGCTAATCGTTGTATTAAACAGATGGTTGGAAAACGCAGTAAAAACATTAATTTTATGGAATTTGTCGTCCTAATTCTTAGTTTTGGAGTCATGGCAACAATATTTAACATTGTTTACACTTTACAGTGTTTATTGTCATGTTTTCAGAGTTGAGTTGAACCCTCATCTTTGATTTACTTAAAGGTTCCTGCTTTATTGCAAAAACAATGATCAGACTTGTTGCCATGGCGTATAGGTTCCATTTGTTGAGTGACAGCTGGATTCAAGTTCTTTTCTAATACTGTGGATGACCAGATGAATTTAAAGAATGTGTAATGCATTGTTTTTCAGATATGCAAGTTGTATGCAAAAATAATGCCCCAAAACATTCCTTAAACAGAATGAACTTGCAGTAATAGTACATCCATCAATGAGAAAATAATTGTTAATGTAAATTATTTATTTTACCTGGTAAAAATGGTGCCGGAATTCAGAAATGTCTGGAAGTTAGCTATTGTTTTTTAATCAGTGCCACTAATACCAGTCCCAGAGCAGTCAGCAGATGTTGTGTAGAGGAGGGCACAAGAGGAGCGCTTCTCATTCTGGATTAATCTGCAGTTTACTCTTTCAGTTAATCAGTCTTTGAAATATCAGATAGTTTAAAAAAAAATAATCCTGTCCAGTAGTGATTAGTGTCATCTGGTTATTGGATATGATTGCAGCCCAATAATGCCATGAAAACATTTTCAAATGTGCCTTGATGATGCTGTGAATGAACCCCGGTGTACAGAGATGGAACTGAGCCCGCAGCAGGCCCCGCCCCTTTCGGAGCGTCCCACCAATAAACTGGGTCCTGAGGCGGGACGATGACGATCCGATATGCTGGCAACAGGTTGCACTGGTAGCGAGGGGAGAATTTCCCGACATCCCCAGTTCATTGACTAACATCTTCTCATCCCACCAAGACTGTGTAGAGCTGCTGCTATAGACTGATTTAGGACCTCGGAGAAGAGGCAGGGATTATTCGGGATTTGGACCATCTGCGCAGGTACAGTAAAAGAAGTAGTCTAGTCTGAGAATCTACACAGCTGCTGCGTGTTTACTGTATATGGATCCTTGTTGGGTTTTGGTGCACAAGTGGGAAAAGTAACACTGTAAACGCTGTTTAGAGGAGCGGACATTTTCGAACATTTGGATAAGCACAGATGGACACCTGTGGCTTTGTGATCGGATTTGGTGGGCGTCTTCTCATGCTCGGCTTTTCCTGCCCACTACAACAGCAGTCAGCGTCGAGAAAAGCCTTTTGTTGTTCGCTTTAATTCATGTTTTCAAAGGTTCCTCATGCAGGTCGGCGCGTACCGCTGCACCTGCCTATAATTGGATCTGCCTGCGCTGCGTAAAGAGGATATGAGAGGTTATTATAGCAGGCAAAAGCTGCAAATGGGACGCGTTGGCGTCTCCTCATGAGGCAGGTGCACCGGTGGTTTGTTTACCTTGTTGCCCTGCTCGTGGTCCCGCAGGATCATGTAAACAAGCCCGCTGGTTTCGACGCGCACCGATACCAACTGACCGGCTAGGTGGGTGTGACGCAATGATCCGGGAGCAGTCAGGTGATTAACGGGTTACTCTGCTTGCTATAATGGCTTCTTTCACAAGTATTTTACAGACTCATACGAATTTCAAAGTGATGTGATTGTTTTTGTTTTATTTTGATAATTTATGAAGGCTGGTGAATAATCCCAAATCTGCCAAGGAAAGTTACTCTGGAGTTTAAGTGAGATAATCCTCATAATAACATTTAGTTTATAGCTGATAAGTCCCCGTCAGCAGATCAGGGTGGTGTGTTGCCACTTTGAAATGAACGGGGCCCGACTTAATACCTGCTTGGAGGCACACTTCCGGCGCACTTTGAGGTATTTCAGGGTAAACATGTACCTTTTTAATGAGGGACCCTATTAACATGTTGTTGCTATATTACACAAGAGAGCCCCCCCACCTCATCAACTGCCACTAATACTGCTAACAAGAAGAGGTTGTCTTAAGGGGCCTTTTCTTTGTAATAAACAAACCCAAAACAAACGTGTTGATGACACGTTTTCCATAACAATTAATGGTTGGGCGAGATTGCCACATTATTATTTACTGTTTTTTAGTTAAACATGGGCCCATACTGTTTTGTTGTTCACACACATATGACATTGCAAGAATATTATAGAATTAAGTTTTACACATGTGAATTATGTGAATTTTATTCGACGTAGTTCATAACAGTTACAGTTCTTATCAGAATCAGAATCAGAAAGCCTTTATTTGTCTCAACACGGAGAAATTTACATTTTTACAGTAGCAAAGGGATAGTGCATGCATTAAAAGAGCATTTACCAAAATTACAACAGGTAATAAGTCAAAAATGAATAAGTAAGCACGCTATGTTTGGAAGATTATGAGCATCAGTTAGATTCTACCATAGATGGATACATATAGTGAGATGCCCATCACAAAACACAATTTGACTCTGGTTGCTCTTTTCCTAAACTCATTAAAAATCATTTTGAGTGTTAATGTATGTCAATCAATAACCCTGACGACAGACTGACTAATCTTCTCGGAGCTGACATTAATTTAACCACATCACCCAGCCAAAGCAAGTAACATGTGCTCCTGTTCAGTTACCCAAGGGCATGAGAACCGTGAGAGAAAGTAGATGATCAGCGAAGTAAGAAGCAGAGAAGGTTGCAGGAACGGAGCCAGGGGAAAACGAGTAGTACTGGGGTGAGGATCAAGGAGGAGTGACAGCAGATAAGCCCGTCCGATGACATTCCTGTCTCTGTTGACACATCCATTCCTTGTGACAAGAGGAAGCATGAGAAGAGGTGAACCAGTTGTCACAGAGCAATGCTCGGCTACTGGTTACTAAACTTGAATTTAAATCTATATTTACCCAAGGAACATATTGACACCTGTGTGACTGGTAAGACTGAGGTCATCCAGTTAAAATAGACAATCATCCTTTTTTTGTTGTTGAGGAATCCGTCCATTTTCAATCAGCCATTGTTTTGATGTCCAGGATTCAATATCGTAGCAAACCAAGTTACTTTATATATATATATATATATATGATGGGAGGACTAATTTGTTTTTGCCCTGTATTTTAGCACCAAATTTATGCCTTTTTAATTGACAACCTCCCTTTTACTGCCGATGTGGACAGTTTTCAGAATGTGTAGGCTTTACTGTGGATGCTGCCCTAGTTCTCAGTTTCCTATTAATCTGTCCTTATTATACACATGCAAAGCACGCACGATGCCGAGTGTGAAGGGAACCACTGGAATTCTAAGAATGTTTTTTTGGAGAGACAAAGGCTGACTTTGATTCACTAATTCGAACCCACTGCTGGCCGAGGTTCCACTTGTTACTCTATAACCAGCGGTCAGTGAGAGTCGGTTACATTTTAATTCCTGTGAGAGTCTCATCTGTGAGTGCTGTGGACGGATGAACCGGTCGGGAGTGGGATGGCGAGCTCGCAGTTCAGCGGAGCACAAATATGAAATTAATGTATGCAAGAGAAACGGCACCGACTGCAGCTGTTACTTAATAATGTGACTGCAGTTCGAGAAGTGTTGCAGCATGACCGTCCTGACATTTATAAAGGTGGGAGAAGATCAGCAACCTGCTACCAGTTGGGAAGCACACAGCAGGGATGTGAATGGGTCTGCACACCCGTGCATATTATGTGTGTGCGCGCATACACTTGAGTGGGTGTGTGTGCCCGCACAGCTCAAAGTAAACAGTCTACGCCTGAGTGACTCTCCTCTGCAGTCTGGTGACTGTAGAGACCCTGGCGGAGGCATAGAGAGAGCGAGAGGGAAAGGGGGGCCCATTCCAGACATAGCCCCTAGTGTTTAATGCTCCACAGAGCCGGGACAATAGGAGGAGTATTCACCTTTGCATAGTCTTCTTCACCACGCTCGTATTCAGAGAATTTAAGGTGGACATACTTTGGGTTTAAATTCTGACCTGAAACAATTCAATTGATCAATTTGTCTTCTACTTCGTTAATTGGTTAATCAGCAAAGAAGCTAAACATTTGTTGGTTGTAGTTTCTCCAATGATATAATACTTTCTTTGTTGTTTATGCTCATGAACTACATATTTTAGGGTTTGTATGTTGTTTTTAAAAGCAAGAAAGTAGTGAATTTGAACACAGAATGTTGGGTTGTAACTTTTAATTGGCATTTTCTACATATTTAAATGTAAATATAGTCTTCTTTATTTGAAGCCAATTGAAAGAGCCCCTCCACACACATGTGTTAAGGCGTGTACAACCACTCTAATCAAATACTACGATTGTGTGTCTGCCATAAAAACCATCGACTCTGCTGTATCTCATCACGCCTACTTGAGCAGGAGGGTGTTTACATGCACATCCAGATTATTTAGGTGTTTTACACACTCTCTCTTTCACTCGCCCTCTAAACACGCCCTCTGGAAAAAGCAGGCCTCACCTGAACAAAGAGGTTCTTAGTGCCCAGTGGCATATTTGGCATGACATGAATACAATACCTTCTGCTTTAGAAGGAATTCAGCATGTAGAGCTGCAAGAGAAGATGGCAGCTTTATCTAGATGTACCGGCAATATGATCATGCAGCAGAGTCAGAGTGCCTCCACCTGTGATGAAGCAATTTATACACAAAACAAGTATATAGGAGTGATCGAGATTAATTAATACAAGACCATTTGAATTTCAGTGCTGTGACGAATCAGTGTGTAAATTTGCATCCAGACTTTCTGTATCCTGTGTAGCTTTGCTCCTCTGATTCATCTGATTTGCATTTCTGCTGTGCACCCTTTGTCTCTGCTTGTAGAAAAACCAGGAAGTCGACATGAGCACTCTCTCGACTGACAGGAAGCCGCTGGTTGACTATGGTGTTCAGATCCGCTTCATCAAGGATCTGCATGACACAGGCGGAAGTAATCCTGATAAATCCAGAGGAAACAGCAGTGCTCCTTCTCCTTCCAGTAAATACGGGGTGGCAGTGCGTGTTCAGGGAATCTCCGGGCAGCCGTATGTGGTCCTGAAAGATGGTGAGAAAGGTGACTCGTATGGTGTTCAACTAAACACTCCTACCGCCAGCCCCGGCCCCACCTCACCCTACAACAGCCTCCCCAAGAGCAAAGAACCAGTAGAATTCACAAACCCCTATGGCGCTGTTGTAAATACAACCCACTCCCCGATTTCTCCAGCAGAGGATGAGGATGGGGAGATTTTCAGGAGCCCTCATAAAAGACCTCCAGGAGATGGTCAAGCAGGAACTCAAGGGGAGGCTGAGGGTGGGAGACAAGGACAAGTGGAGAGGTCAAAATCTGAACCCGAACTCAAAACAATAGCCAACGAAGCTGAGGAAGACAGAGACCGGGCTAGTAAAGAAGAGTATAACGAAGCAGGGTTAAAACCTGTCAAATTAAAAGGATCAGGACCCAGAGGGGTGAAACAGAAAGCCGCTGGTTTCACTGGCTCTCTAGGAAGATACAGTGGAAAGAAGCAGAGTAAGGCTTCACTTTCAGAGTCATTCCCAGACACCCCGTCGTTGACCGACGAGACGCTTGTCCCAGCAATCGATACCAACTCACTGGCTCCCATCAACAAGCTCATCAGCAAGTTCAACAGCGGAACATCTGGCAGCGCCACCCAGACCAGAGGCCGCACTGGAGCGAGGCAGCGCCTCAGGTTTGACGAGCGCAGGCGGTCCAGAAGTCTCGATGCCCGAAAAGACATTGAGGTTTCCGTGCCCTCGCCTACCTCTCCGATGCAGAATCCCTACGCTGCTACCCTGTCGTCCTCCTCCGATGTGTCGAAGTCAACTCCCCCAATGGGTCTTGGTCGGAGCCCTGCACCTGTGACATCACCTGGACTGGCCTCCAAGCTGAGCTTCAGGTCACCAGGGAAGATGGTTGCCAAGGACACTCCCCCAGTTTTAGCAAAAAAGCCTGTAAGTGCAAGTGATGTGTTGTTCAGCTTCTTGCTGGTATTACATTGTCTCCTGGTTTTAATCACCTCTCTCTCTCTCTCTGTGAAGGAGATACCTCCAAGGACTTTGAACAAAAGAACAGAGTCCATCAGTGGAGATGAAGCTCAAGTCAGACAAGCTATTTACAACATTCTCAAAGAGGGGTGAGTGAAACTACAATCATTGTAAGTTGAAAGTGACTTGGATATATCCAACCAATCCGATCTAATCCTGCGTCTACTGTTTCCTCCTCAGAACCAGTGAGACTGACGGATCCCTCAGGAGAAAGGTCAACCTCGTCTACGAGACAACCAGCAGCTTAAAGGTACGACAAGAATGTGTAGCTCCGGGGCAGCGAGTATAATGTATACTGCCGTTTATAATAATAATCTCAATGCAAAAAAAGGTGATAACAAAAAAGAAAAATAGCTTTTGTTCTAATTTGTTTCTTGGGTCAGCATGTTGGTAGTAAAGTAAAGGGCTCCAAAGTCGTATTGTCTCTTGTGATGACGCTAACAGATGGTTGGCAGCCTGTCCTCTATTCTGAGAATATGAAGTCACTATTTCATTCACTCCTCTGGCAGGGCAGAACATGCATTGATTAAGGGATCTGTCACCCTTGGCTTTTATGAACATGCTTCATTTAAATTGAAACCTTTTGCATGAATATACAATCAGAAGATTTTCCTTTTGTGTCCTTATCTACTCGTACTCCATGATGCACCTGATTGTTCGCAGTCCCCTGTTATGTACCTCAGTGTGTTTGTGACCGTGGCTGCTTGTTGTCTCCTGGCAACAATGTGAATGCAGAGGAGAGCTGTTGAGGGCCCAGTGTGTTGAGAGCGCAGTTATTGAGATGCATTAATAATTAAGATGCAGAGGAACCCTACACCAGCTGGGGGTTGCCTTGTCGACGTCCTTCTCCGAGGAGTCCTGTTGTACAAAGCCTCTGTGGGGTTCATCTCAGGCCTCTTTCCAAAGGTCTGCCTCTTCCTCGTAGCCAAATCATTGCTTCTGTCTATATAAAACCAAAACATAAGAACAGCAGAATCAACTGAATGTGTGTTGTAGTGTAAACAAAGGTAGCACCGACCGTGCCTCCTTCACCTTCCCTGTTGTTTCATTTCCCTGCGGTTCTCCATCTCACCACCTCACTGACTATCACCTGTCTCCTGTCTCCTGAGTAAACACACCTGTCCTCTCCCATGTGTTCCCTGCGTCCCTTTGTGGATGCTGCGCTCGATTTTACACTGAGTTCTGCGGGGGAGCTTGTTCCTGCCCCTGCCTGCTTGCTTGGACCTTCTATTTTGGGGCTCATTATCATCCTGAGTAAACCTTTTGTTTTCTTTTTTGTAATGAACATCTGAAGTTTTCTCTGCGTGCCTCGGAGTCTGCTTCTGGGTCCTGTTCCCCACCTGGTTTTGAACCTACACCTCTTGACAATCGGGGCATTTGTGTTACATCAGCCGCATTATAATGACACATGTTTATCTTTATGTTCCAGAGGGGTATTTGCATTTTGGTGCATTTTGCCCTGCTGGTGTAATGCGAAGCGGAGCGTGACAGAGCCGCTGTATCACAAATGTCTGTGGCTCTCTGAGAGCACTTGTGTTGACCGGTTTACTGCAGCGTTACCAGTTAATGTCTCTCAGTGGGACAGTAATGGAGGAGATCCACTGACAGCCTGTTTGTTTCAGTGGTCAAATGAGGATTCGGGTGTTGGGTGACTTGAGGGGAAGGCAGCCGATGTGGTCGTGTGCAGAGTGAACACGCTGCAAAAGACGAGAGGTTATCAGAAGTTCATCAAGAGAGCAAATCAGGCAAACATCTTTCATATCATGCTTTTATCTCCTGTGCATGACAGAATTCTGAAGCAAATGTGTTTAGAAGGGCGAGAGTGTCTCTTTTACTCTGGATGGTTAATTTAGAGACGGATACAACTGATGCAATTCACTCAAAGTGCACAAAAGAGCTAATACATATTCTCTGCTATGTTATCTTCAGTTAATTATCTCTTTGAGAACAGAGAGAAACTGACATTATTATCTGCAAATGTCCTTCAGGGAGACGAGAAGAAAAGGAAACAAATCTGGACAAAATATATCTCATCAGTAAAAAACGACGAGCAGTAACACAAGTGCGAGGTCCCCCTGAGGGGCAGAAGCGTCCATGATCCTCACTTTGTCCTTCTCTTTTGTCTCTGCGTGTGCGTCCCTGTAATGACTGTGTAGGAGGATAAGAGCGGTTTGCACGGGCAAGCTTATAACTCCTTTTCAGTGAGAGGGAGCCTTGACGAATGGTGGAGTGGTGTGGGCGACGAGCGAGCCTGAGCTCCGGCTCTGCTCAAAAAGAGTTGTATACACGCAGAGATCTCATCTGTTTTGACGATTTCCGAGCAGACTAGTAGGACCAGTTCTCCCAAAGTTGGAAACTAAGCCAAGAAATCAGGTTTTACAGAGCGAATAATGCATTTGCAAGGTGGACAGGGACACTCTGTGGCTTTGTATCCAGTCGTCCTGTCTGACTTTGTGCTCGCTCTTTGTCCTCTATCCTCATCCTCATCCTCAGCCTCTCTCTTATACTTTGTTTGTTTGTATTCTGCGTACAGAAGGAGGGATCTGATGGAGACCAGAGAAGGAGGGACCTTGAGAGTCTTCAGGAGCAACTCAGTCACTTGAAGAAGGAGCTGCAGCAGACACATGACGAGTAAGAGTGTGTGCGTGCGTGAGTGCAAGCGAACACACATGTGTAGTATATATATACTGAGCTCGTGTGCATGTGCAGGCTGACTGAGGAGCGTATGGCCAGAGAGGGAGCAGCGTCTCGTCTGCGCCTGCAGGAAGATCAGCTGAGTGAGCTTCAAGAGGAGCTGAGAAGGGTTTCACCTCACACAGACTCACTGCTGACGGTACTGACTCTTAATGAGTGTGTATATATATACTGTATAAAACATGACATGACTGCTTGTCTTTCTGACTGTCTCTGAATGTTCCTCTCTGCAGGATGTGATGACTCTGCAGGCCGAGCTGGCCGAAGCTGTCATGTTACGTCAGCGCCAGGAGGAGACGCTACACCAGCGGGAGCGGGAGTTGACGGCCTTGAAGGGTGCGCTGAAGGAGGAGGTGGAGTGCCATGACCAAGAGATGGAGGCTCTGAGGGAGCAGTACAACGAGGACATGAAGAACCTGAGAAAAACAATGGAGCAGGTCACAGAGGTGAAGGAGTCTCTCCTCTATGAATTCAACTTTTCATGCTGTTACGATCAGTTTGACACAAAGCTCTTCTGTGACACAGCCAATAAACTACGAGGCCATTTGTAGCCGAAATAACTCTGCAGAACTGATTCCAGATCTTGAACTGTGTTGCAGCAGATTCTTTCATCTGCAGTTCAGCCTGTTAGCAAAAATATTAAAAACAAAGATAAAAGGGATACGAATTGTGAAGATGAGACAGAGAAAACCTAGGGGACTTTTATTGTGCCTGATGCAGTTGTGGACAGTAGTACGCCGCAAGAATATAGAAAACCTCCAAAAATTTAATTAATGAAAATTGTCACTAACTTCATAAGAGTCAGGCGGAGAGATTGATGTGAGCTCCGGTATATCTATGTAGATATTAGTTTCTTGAATATATTGATTATAACCTGGCCATGGCTCTTACCGTTGCGTTTTCTTTAAATAAAAATGAACCCAATACTTGTAACATCTATGTTTATTAATTAGCAAGAAATATCCTCACCTTGACATTCCTAATTGCAAGTTTTACATATAAGCTGAGGAGAAAGTCAGCCTGCAGTTTCTGGTGGGTTACCAATCGGTTGAGGATTAAATTCCATGGCTACATATAGGCCATAAATACAGCATATGCTGTGGAGATAAATCTGTTTACGGGAGGTAAGTTTAGACACTCTCGGTCGTCACACAACAGAATATCTGAAAAAAGCTGTACAGCTCTTCACCTCAACGAAACACTTTTGGCAAGTTCAAAAAATGCAACATCAAAGTCTTAAAGCTCGAATCGAGTCTCTGGCTAAATGTGTGTCAGAGCAGCAAGTTTCTGAAGCAAAGCGGGTTCAAAGAAAGTTGAGTCTCTACTCGCAAAGGATTCAATTCATTTGAAAAAGCATAAACTTATAAAAATAAAATCCCCCATTAACCGGATCTGCCCCGGAATTGAATCGCTTCAGTCTTGACCCATGCCACATCCCTCCACAAAGTTTCATTTCAATCGGCCCGGTAGCTTCCCCGTAATCCTCCTGACAGACAAAGAGTGAAGCGTAGGTGCAAACATAACCTCCTTGTCGGAGATAATAACGTCTGCGGCGCCTACGGCAAAACCTGAAATGTAGAGCGATCAGGATAAATATCTCAGTTTCCATCACAGTCTCGCAGTCTTAAGATAGAAACAATCAGCTGGTGCTTTCATTGTACAGTTATACATGGAGATCAGCCTGGTTATCTCTACGGGCGGTTGTGTGTCCAGCTTTGTGTTGTCATTCTGTTGAACGCAGGGTTCAGTCACCGAGTCCGTGAATTATAAACATATAAAACTTTTCTAGTGGGATTTCTATTGTAGATTCTCAGTTTGCACCAGTGTACTATTTCTGGAGTACTGTGGTGTATATGATATTTGAAGTGTATATACACACAGCGATAGATCGTGATGTAGATCTGGTAACAGTAACAGCGCTGTCAGGGGAAAAAAAAGTAGTATGCAGTTTGAGAGCAGACAGGTTGGCAGCTGCTTCTGATGAGGGTTTTTTTCGGGGGGCGAGAGAAGGATTAAAGTAGTTGGATCAATGTCTGTGACGTCTGCATCCTGCTCCTTCTTCTCCGATATTTCATGGTTTTACTTCTTATCTAGAAATATATTTTAAAAGTGTGAATCCTAAAGGCAGAAACTGAACCCTCTCTGGATCTCTGTTTCCTCACACTGAATGTTTGCTCGGAAGGAAATGTATTAATTTTGCATGACTGCTTGTATATGTCATAACGACGAGGGGAAGGGTATTTGGAGATCAGGAATAAACCTGTGTTATACAGGCACAAATATAATTACAATTGTTCCTGTGTCCATGTTTCAGTCCCAGGAGCAGATTGACAAAGAGAGGGAGAGGGTGAATGCCTCCATGTTGGCCCTGGAGGAGGAGCTGGACAGCTGCAGAGATCAGGGGGAGCACTGGAAGACACAGCTGGACACCACCTCACAGGAGCTGCACCACACCCGAGAAGAGTGAGTGTCGATAGGCCATATGTTTATGTAATGATGCTCTTTATTTCACCACATGGAAACAGATGGCAGATGTTCCCAAGAAGCATTAATACACACCACGTCTTTGAGTCTGAACAGTCAGCAAAAAGTACTGGAGACCAGGGACAGTTGTGAATATATGAATGAAAAGATTGATAGAAATTTGTCATTGTAAAGGCCTCATTTAAAATACAGATTAATAAAGTACTTGGAACAATTCTAACAAGGCGTTACAACCGTAACAGCCATGTTTTCACATCATCTTAACTACTGCTAATTTGACAGTATCAGAAAAGTACATTTGTCATCATTGTTTCTGATTGGAGCAAAGCAAGGTGTTACAACTGTCCCTGGTCTCCCCTACCCAAACAGAAGTACTTCGTTTCGTGTAAATGTGTCTTAATTCACCGCAGTTATTCCATCATTTTCTCACTTTTGGTATTCATAATTGTACGAATCGATTCCTGTGCTTGGAGTTAAAAGGTTCTGCCCCAGCAGCTTTCAGATACGGCGTCTTTTTCAGTATTCAAAATCAAAGGGTTATTTTAAGAACGCCACAGCATCACGGAGTGAGACCATGAATATGCACTCAATGAATACAGATCGAGCTGTAGGATTCCTGGCTCACAATCCTCACCAGTCCTTTATTAAACATAAAGTAACACATACATCAGCATCACCATATCTCCTAAAACAAGCTTCTCTTCTCAGCTACTCTTCATCGCTCTGACTTGGCAGTCGGAACATATCCCCGCCACGGTCCAGCATCAAACACACTCGGTTCTATTTGATGTTTTTTAAAATCTCTGATTTGTTAGTGCAAAGAATCTAAATCGGCAAACTTTACTTCTGTAAAATATACGAGGATACACCTCGCTTCAGTCCTGTAAGACAACATTACTCCTGTAATTCTAATGCCTTCACTCTTTCACTTGACTTTTCGTTTGGCAGGAACGAGATGCGCTCCAGCAGTTCAATGTGAGACAAAAAATCAATCTCACTGTGTTTGCTTTGAGCAGATTTGGCCGTTAGATTTACCCCTGAGATGTGTTCCCTGAAATTCACTTGAAAGGCTCATTTGAGTGAATTTTGTATGTGAAGTTGGTTCGATCGGTGAGCCCCCCCCCCCCACTAACCCTAATCCAGGGATGATAAACCCAATCACTTCAATCCTTCATGCAATACCTTTCAAACCTGACTTTGTGTGTATGCTTTTGTAAATTAAATTTTAACACAATTCATTGGATTTAAGTAAATAGGTGATGTTTGTAAATTTGAAGAACAATCCTAAAATCTTCTCCTTAATCAAATTACAGGTTGTGGATGTGGTGACGCAATTGGTTCAAAGCAGTCGCTTCTCTCCTTTGTGCTTTGTGTGTTGTCCCTGCAATCTTTGGTGTGCGTACATGTGTGTTTGTGCTCGTGGTCTTGCAGTGTGTGTGTGTGTGTGTGTGTGTGCAAATATTTCGCATATAGAGCAACTCTGACCGACGTGTGATCTTTAACATGCACTCTGTTACTGCAGGCTGCTGAAATCACGTTTGCAGAAGGAGGAATTTGAGGGCAAACTGAAGGATCTTCAGGATTCACTGTTTGCCATGAAGAAACAAATGCCTGCGTCTGATGATAAGAGTTCTTTAGCAGAGGTAATTCACATGTCAGTCTTGAGGCAGTGCCAGAGATTAAGCTGGCTGTGTGGGTGAAACGCTGTGGCTCATCTCTTACAGTAGGTCTTTTTGAATCTGTCATTATATGCAGCTGTAAGTTTTCTTTTGGCTGCAGCTTAGATTATTTTCATTAATTTCTGTTGCACACACACACACACACTCATATTAACACATTGCTATCCGCCTGGCACATTCCTCTTACTTAAACATTATTCATCTCTGATTACTTATCCAAAGGAGCTTCAGCGTTGCCATGACGATCTGAATCGGGCTCACGTTGATCTGGACAAACAAGGGGGTGAGTTAGACAAGAAGAGCGAGGCACTTGAGGCCCTGAAGAGAGCAAGTGGAGAGCGTGAAGCCGAGCTCCTGTCTCAGATCAGCGGGATGAAGGAGCAGTCACAGAAAGACAAGGCTGAACTGGAAAAGGCGCTGGAGAAAGCTAAGGAGGTGAAGCATCGTATGAATTGTCTGGAAAAGAACTTTGATGATGTTCAGTGTTCTATAATGCTGCTGTCTATCCCTCTCTCTCTTCTCAATCTTTAATATCTCATTCCTCTCTTCTCTGCAGGCTTCAGCTGGATCTACAGGAAGGACAGTGGTGGACCACAGCACCAACCTGGAGCTCCAGGAAGCAAACACTCGCCTCCGAGAGAGGCTGGCTCGCATGGTACTGCGCGAGAAAAGAGTGCAGAGCTGCACATATAAATGCAATTATGGAAACAGACGTACTGTACAAGAACAAAACCGATAGCCTCCCACGCAGGTTCTATTTTCAAACGTAAATTAAAAAAAACAAACATGTAAGCAGAAAATAATCCCTCCAAGATAAATTTGATGGACATTGTGCTACATGTGTGTTGGGAAAACAGCCTATTACATCTTTTCTAAGAGCTGTAATCTTGTTATTGTTGTAAATGATCACGTGAAAGGCACAGTCATAGAAAAACTAGCGTAGGCGCAAAGCTTCTGCTGTAGTTTAAATGCAGTTTTAAGTCTACATGCAACAACTGCAAACCATTTTATAACTCGACAAAAACAATGCAATCGTGTGAGTTTCCCTTGTGAGCATGGCCTTGGACAAAACACATAAAGGATATTTTTTCACTCTCCAGAGGCTTCACTCAAGTGTTCCCCGAAGCGCAGAGGCTGAGGAGGCGGTGGAAGCCCTGGAGGACGAGAACCGCTCCCTGAAGTCACAGCTGGAGGAGACTAAGAGAGGAGCCACCCGTCTCAGCAAAGAGAGGGACGAGCTGACCCGGCGGCTGGAGGAGAGGGACTTGGAGAGAGAGGTGCTACGGAGGGGGAAGAACGACCTGGAGGAGCAGAAGAGGCTGTTGGACCGAGCGCTGGAGAAGATTAACAAAGAGGTTTGTCAGTGTTAAAGGGTGCGATCGTGGTTTACTGATATGTAATGATGTTGTTATTCACCTCTCTATCTTTCTGCCTCCTCTACTGTCAGATGGAGATGATGATGGGGGACTCCCGTCAGTCAGTTGCCGCCCTGCAAACGCAACTTGATGAGTACAGGGAGCGCTCGAGGAAGGACTTGCTGGAGTCTCAACGCAACAATAAGGACAGGCTGGCTGAGGTGCAGAGGGCCCAAAGCAACCTCAAGACCCAGCAAGAAGAGGTGAAGAAAACAGACTGAAAATAAGAGCGGTGTAGCAGGGCTTTGCTGAAGGAACTTAACTTAAGGCAGAATTCTAGATTACCCAAATTGAGTGTTTTTTCCAGGTTTCGCGACTGAAGAAGGAGCTACTAGTGTGTAGCGAGGAGAGAGACGGCGCTCAGTTGGAGAGAGACCTCCTCAACAACCGCCTCAAGCACTTGGAGAGCGAGCTGGAATCAGAGAAGAACACCCACACTGACCGCAGCCGGGAGATCAGGGGCCTGGAGGTGAGGCTGCAAGAGGGGGAAAAGGTCAAAGGTCATTAACTGGGGAGTCTAAAAAAGAGTTGGAGTAAAACAGGGATACAGTGATGTGTCAGCAGGATGAGGGTCACAAGGGTAAATAAAAAAGAGGCTGAGGGGGTCATGCATGTGAGGTATCATATAGCTTTGAGTACAGGCAGACACTTGATAAACTCAGGAAAGAAATCTGTCACCGTGTCTTTGTATTTTACTGTGTGTGTGTGTGTGCGCGCTCACAGGATAAAATAAAGACGATGGAGATTGAGCTGGATGAGGAGAGGAGCAGCGTGGAGCTTCTGAACGACCGCATCACACGCAGCAGAGATCAGGTACTACAATAAAAACACACCTAGACAGAAGTGATCGATCTAACATCTTCTGTGTAATATATCTGATAAGAGCGGTTTGATTTACTTACACTGTTGTACGTCGCTCTTTACTTTCCCCTCTCAGGTGGACCAACTTCGTTCAGAGCTGATGCAGGAGCGCTCGGCGAGACATGACCTGGAGATGGACAAGAGCGCTGTTGAGAGACAGGTGCACGCACACACTCGCGCACAGAGATGTACAAGTGTGTCCTGTAAAACATGCAGTGTTTTTTTTAAACATTCACTCGCCTCGCAGGTGAAGGAGCTGAGGTCTCGTGTGGCAGACATGGAGGGACAGACTCGGCCTTCAACTGGAATCTCTGTGCTAGAAAACAAAATTCAGGAGTTGGAGGAGAGGCTGCGCAGCGAAGAAAGGTATGACGTGTGAAAAGTCCAAAAAGAAACAATCATGTGAAGCTCTGCATGTTGGGATGGAGTCTGATTAGTCAAAAAATCACACAGTGCAGCAACCATTCTAACATTTTAAAGCATAATATACCACACAAAAATGTAAAGTTAAAGTACTGTGTGCTGTGTATTGCTCTGATTTTCTGCACCCAGAGAGAAGACCAGCATCCAGGCCTCTCAGAGACGAACGGAGAGGAAACTGAAGGAGCTGAACGCCACACTGGATGCAGAGAGAAGCCAGCATATTGAGCAGCGAGATCAGGTGAGAGTTAGATAGAAAAAAATGTATATTATCTTATCACTATAATGTAAATAGGAAGTCAGTCCAGTTTATATCTTGATTTTATATGCATGAAACCAAGAACATCTAACAAAGTTTTGGGTGTAAAGGATTTTGGTAGCTGGTTACCTTTGGATAGAGCCATGCTAGCTCTTTCCCCTGTTTCCAGTCTTTATGCTAAGCTAAGCTAAGCTAAGCATCTCCTGACTAGCTATTCAGCAGGCACATATGAGAGTGCTATCGCCCTTTTCATCTAAGTTGCACAAGAAAGTAAATAAGATAAAATGTCAAAGTATTCCTTCGAGTGTTAGCTAGGTGAACGTTTAGCATTCCGGTCATAAGCGTCAAACACTTTTCCGTGGTGGCCCGTTGCAGCTGCTGTTGAATCATTAATGGAGTTCAAACAGATGTTAATTGCTTCTTTTACCAAAGACTAATCTCGTCTGTATCCCTTCTGACCCAAACCCAACCTCCCATGGTCACCAGATCTCTCCCTGACCTTGCCTCCCCTATCCATATCTCCCTGCTGCCCCTTCCCCTTGTTTTTTATGGATGTACAACCGTTATAGCCGCCTCCCTACAAACCAACATACCCATCAATCCCCTACCTCTAACTCTTGCCTCCCCAACTTCTTTCACCTGTGACCTCTGCTCCCCTTTAACCCCTCGACTCTCCCTCTCCGTTGCCAGCTGTCTCTGCGTGTGAAGGCCTTGAAACGGCAGGTGGACGAGAGCGAGTGTGAGGTGGAGCGCCTGGAGGGAGTCCGCAGGAAGGTGCTCAGGGACCTGGAGGAGCAGCAGGAGCTCCAGGAAGCACTGCAGGCTAAAGTCTCAGCGCTGGAGACCACTGAGCTAAAGTAAGACTTTAGGACGGATCCTACTAAAGTCAATTATGAAATACTTTGATATTCACACATGTATATAGTTCTTTTCACAGTATTGTCTATATCCGTATTATTCAACATACAACATGAGCTTACTTCTGTCAATACTTCTGACATCATTCTGTCTCATCAAAGTCTGCACAAACATGCTTGTTTCCATATCAACACCATGTTCCTTCCTTACACTAGGTGGCACTTTAGCCGGACACATGTTCACTAAGCTGTCGTTTGTATTTCCTCAGGAGGAAGGTGCAGCAGTCGCACCGTACAACTCTGAGCTCCTCCATTTTAAGCTCAGAGGACGAAGACGCATTGTATGACGGCAACATCACCTCCATCCTGAGCGAGAGCCACCTACAGAGCTCCAACTGCTAGAAGGAGAGAACAGCAACTATAAAAATAATCAGTGTCAGAGGAAGGAACTCAGGGCTCATGTGGACTCGCTTTGAGAACTCCGTTGCCATGCACTACAAACCCGCCTTGCAGTGGTTCTTGGTTTTATTTTTGGCACGGCAGTCCAACAGAGACAGGTCGTCTGGGTAATTAGATGGCATTTTTGAGCCTTCAGCTGCGAAAGCTTCACTTCTTTCATGTTGCATCTGTCTTGAGATTTTCAGTTTCTCTGTCATGTTGAGGTGAATCTACAGCTGCATATACACATGTTCTACAACTTGAATCATGTTTCCTTAAAGGATTTGTATTGTGTGTTTATTGACTTTACACTCTGTGGTAGCAGACTAACATGGCATGGTTTTTCAATCAGAACTCCTACAGCAGGCAGAAATCTTAACACTTTAATTTCACACACTTAAACCAAAACTTAACGACTTATTTTACTTGTGCATGATACGTTTCATCCTCCAGTGCTGTGAACAGCAAATGTTTCTTTGTGTGCTGAAAGTGATGTGATGTTTTATCTTTTTCATTTTTTTTTTAACCTCTGAATGTGACAATTATGGGCCATTTAAAATTGAGTCTATATCTTACACTGTGTTATCTGTGCATATAAGACAATCAAATATACATGCAGTGGATCCTCATAGCTTTTCTCTTCTCCCTGTAAGTTTTCTACGCTAACCTCCAATATTTCTGAGTTCTTTGTGTTCAGCTTTGTCCGTTTGCATGTTTTCACTCAAAAGCCTTAAAAATTACACTTAACGTTGTCCCTGCATGTGGTTTGTTTACTTGCTGCTGTGATGATTTAACTAGTATTTCATATGCTTGCACCTCTTGTGCATTCCTAGTGGAAGAATCGTTAGCTTAGAGTTGACTTCTCCATGTCGTACCCAAATTGTATGAATGTTAAGTCAATGACATTTTAACAACGTCAGTCTTCATTTGTATTTGGCCTTTTATTTAAATGTGCGATACGCTGCGGATAACATTTGGTACAAAAGCTTTGTGTTCCCCAAATTATTGAATATTTTATGTACATTATGAAATGAGTGTACAATAAAATAATTATGTAGTGTTTTTTTCTCTCGTGGGTTAAATGTTTAAAGGAAGGAATCCGTTTCCGTGACGTGCTGATTCACGATTCGGTCATCAGTCGTCACCTGCGGACCAGGAAGCTGTAAAGCAAACAGGGAGGCTTTGACTCATCTGGCTTTTCTTGTTCCAGGATCTTCCAGGTGCAGCATGAAACGGAGATGCAGCATTTTGCAAACATATTATTGGCCTTTTATGTGAACAGGTGGAGTCCTACACGAATCATGCCATCATGCAAAAACCCCATGATTACTGGAGATAAGACGAAATGTCTGCATGTGTTGCTATCGGTAAAAAATGTCATACTGTTGTGATGCCTACACAGCACATTTAACAGCTATAACGTTACATCAGTTGTTCTTACTAAGTATTGTCCTCTCCTTCTTTTTAACATCTTTGCCAATGAGGGAAACTTCAATGAGTTTCTAGGCTTACACATATGTTTAGATGAATGAACGAATGAATGAATGAATGAATGATTTTTTTTGTCAGTCTGGTAAGATACGATCATGGAGACACCAACTACCAGGCGAAAAAAGCAGATAAGCAGTGAAGTGGAAGACAAAATTCCCCGAAAATCTAACTGAAGATATGAAGCTTCATCACGCAGTCATCAAAAGAGTGAATCACATATGAAGACTAAACACTCTGAAACTTAAATCAGATGTAGCAACATGTTTTAGTCAATGTGAGAACGAAATGTCACAGATCAGAATAAGAAATAACAAGAGAGGAATAATTTCCCAATACTGAATCTGAGATGGATTTTCTGCCAAAATAAAGTTCTTAGTCGCTTGTGTTTCAGTTCAAAATAAGACACTGGTAATAAGACCGTTTGATTAGGTCCCATTGGAATGTCCTCAATCAATCCAAACTCTCAGCTGCTTGTCTGAGAAGCCATTCAGTGTTTCTTTTAGCTCGGGAGGAGTTTCCCCTTTAGAGACTTAGAGTTGTAATCCTTATTTGGTTTACTGTAATTACAGAGGACATCAAGCTGTAATCACTCCCATCTAAACACCTCGGCTCATCTTCTCGGCCGTCCTCAGAGGGTCAGGACTGCTCCTTTTTCCCTCTTTTATTTTTCTCAAAATTTACAAAAGATCCAAAAGTGTGGCTTTACATGTGGTGGCCACAGATTAGGATCGATCAGAGCCTGTGGAGGTGTTTCTAATTACATCCATAGTTTTCTATAAGCACAAGCAAAGACTGATGGTGCTGTTGTGACGGTGGATGACAAATGATTATCTGCTTCATGTAATTTGTGAGTGCGTGACAAAAAATGAGAAAAGGGTTTTATCTAATTGTGAGAACTGCGATGTTCCTCAAAGCAGCTGCTGCTCGTAATGTCACTATACACTCAGACATGTTACACAAAGTACGAATAGAACACTTTGCATGATCAAAGCAGCTACCCATAAAGCCTTGCGTGTTTACTTTGGGCTGGGCTTTTCAGTGAGAGTTACAATTTGTGTTCAGAAAAAGCACCTTGCTTACCTTGTTGTTGGTAATTAACGTCAGTCCATCTACGTATCAGGGTTGGACCAAATAGCCCTCAAAATAATACCAATGCACGTTTTCACACAAAGCAGAAGAACATTGTTCTAAAATAATGACACAATACACTTACATGGTATCGCCCGAATCAGGGATTAGATTAGTCATTCCGTGCTATGCCACACCTCCGTGAAACTTCTCATGCAAGTAACAACAGGAAAATGCAGTTTGTAGATCACTGAACTTACATGTGTTACAACATCTCGGTATCAATACGAATTGATGCTCATGATATATTGACGCTATAACCATTGAGTGACGTTATAAATTAGTCTTGTAAGAGGCATTTTTCTTCTTCTTCAAAACCATGAGCTACTAATATCTCACTGTTTTGATCCATTATTTAGAATAATGTTCTCACATTCTCCCAGCTGCATTATCGGATGCTGGAAGTAGGACACTTCTCTGAGCTGATGTCTGAGACTTCATGCCACAAACCTCTCTAGGTAATTGGGTTCAGCCATAGACCTTCCCGGAAGAAAAGGAAGAGGCGAGAGAGCCACCTGACATGTGACAGTTATCAAACTTGACTCGATCCTATTTGCAGGTCTGTCGCAGAATTAGCTGCCGAGGAAGCAGATCACAGTTACTGTACTGTATGTTGGTGGTGCTGATGTGTCTCATGCAGATTTATTCCTGGATATTGGAGAAGAGGTTGAACAATATTCATTGAAACCAAGACAGATGAAGAGAGAAGGCGAATGGGGTCATTGTGGAAGAAGATCAGGCACGTTGCTGAGGACAAAATGCTGTGGTTCAGCAGGACTCGCACCAAATGTCTGTTGGATGGAGGTGCCGTCAACATCTCTGAGGTCAGAAATAACAGCCATCCCACTACATCATAATAACATAATACATTTTATTCGTCCTACTTTTTGCTTTTAATCTACAGCATGCAAACTACTAGGAAGACAAATTATTCTGATCAGATGTGATCTATATAATATTAAATTAGATTTGGTCCAACGCCAGGAATTAAACTTAGCATTTCAGCAGCACAGGTGACCGGATAGAAACAATTATGCATCTTTTACCTTCCCCTTTTCTTTTTCATACATATATTGTACATAAGAACTGACTGCAGGACTTTAATTGTTTGTAAAAAAAAATGTATATAACATACATTTGATATAAATATAGAAATTGAGTAGAAAAAAAATGCATTAGAACAACAGAGGAAGCTGTAACACCAACATGATGCAGGAAACCCTGCTGATGACGTGATGCATGTAAACATGATAACATACACAAAGTAGTGCAACACCGAAAAGTAAATATAACCTCACTGACATACAGCGTCGTGTCACAAAAATTACTTTACACATCAATAATCTCTGTTAATTAACTACAGCAATTTCGAGGGGAGGGGGGGGGCGATGATGTACAGACATGCAGAGGAGCTGCGGGCTCTCAAACGTTCCCACCTGACAGCAGAGGCAGCCGGACGGGCTCCAGGTGTCTCCTCTCTCTGCGCCTTTGTGTTGCTCGTGAGAGAGTTGGAGGTGCTCGCTGTCAAACAGGGGAAACATTTTCAGCTCGGAAACTTTCGACAGCTAGTTTCTCATTCACTTTTATGTCTCGTCGTCTTTTTTTCCCCCGCTGAGAAGATGAGTGAAGTTCCGCGGACGGTGGGAAAAGGAGAACAAGACCAAAGAACCAACGTGAGTGTTGAATAAAACTAGCTTGGTGACTTTGTGTCTGCTGAAGTGCTGCTAATGTTTTACGACAGTATTTGAAAACTGCGGCTAATTATCCGGTTAATTATCCAACGAGGCCTTCTGTTTACATCTAACACTGCGTGAGTGAAGGTGTGTGTGTGTGTGTGTGTGTGTTGTGTATAACCCCACATGGCACTTACAATAATTAGATTTCACATTAGACAAGAAGATACACAATAAAACTATGTCAGTGCAATATGAGAGAGATGATTATGTGATTAAAAGGTGTGTGCATGTTGTTGTTAGTATTATTACTGTTATTATTATTATTAATTACCTACATCCAATCCCACAAATTGTTTTGGTGAACACACACGTACAAAATTTTCCGTATCTCAGTATTACATATATCATGCAGGTCTTATAGCATGTTTGAGTAACGCTGCTACTTGTTCTACAAGTTGATTAGGTTGATTAGGCTAATCGTTAACTTCTGCCATAAAGTGGAACTGTATTCATTACACATTCACGCAACTTAAACCTGCATTTTATCCTGTATCATAGTTTAATACCTAACCAAGTGTTTTGTGCTTAATCTAACCAAACCTCATGCATCATAACAGAGTGTTTTTCCACCCTAAACCTGGCCAGGGACTTACTGTTCTTCAAGTTTTATATGTCTCCCTGCTCCAACACACCTTATTCAAATGAATGCACAACCATCACGCCCTGCAGAAGCCTGATAACGACCCGTTCATTTAAATTAGGTGTGTTGGAGCATGCAGGGCGAAGGGGGACCAGGACCAGGATTGAGAACCTCTGTCATTGTTTCCAACAATGATTTGTAACAGTTTTGAAAGTAATAATCTATATATATATATACATATATCCTACTACCTGTGGGACACTATTAAAAGTTAGATATGTGCTTATGGGTCGTCTCGGAGGGTCGGAACAGGCGAGGATGTTTCGCGAGGAGGACTTGTTTAACTTGTTCAGACTGATGTGCTGAAAGTCTAAATGCCTTACTGACACACGATGATTACAGCCTGCAGCCATGTTTTTACTGCTTAAAAATACTGTTCGTGTTTGAACTCTTTCTAGAACTTAATTATATTTCGGTCAGTGATTTATCGACAGAAACAATACCTGAGCAGAATCTCACGTTACATACGTTTCAATATATATTAGCATGATGCTTTTTAGATTACCCACGGGGGGCCTAAATCAGTACTTTGATAAGTGTTTTATCCTGTGAGAATTTATATTGGACATGTGGCACAATAGCAGCATGAATGAACAAGTCATACCTGACAGGAAGTGGGAGGAATACATTGTCGTGCCCAGACAAATGCACACATGACGCAATTTGATTTCTGGCTCTTGTTTTAATCTTTGACGGGCTCCAGCTGAGCTAAAACAACAAAGAATAAATGATTAGAGGAGAACTCAGCTTGGGTTCTTCATGGCTGCACAGTTTGTGGGGGATCATCTGTAGAGTAGATCATTGTATATGAGTGTTGTGTGGTTTGTTGCAGTAAATTGCATATCGATGTCTCTTCATTGTAGAGGAATCTGTTGCTTTATTCAGGGAGTTACTTCTGCAAATGTTGGAGTTGAAATAGACTTCCCTGATCTTGACAAGGGACATTAACATGATGTGATTCCCGTGATGGTGCAACAACTTGCTGGGAAAACAGTAATGTTGTTATAGCTACGATGCAACAATGGTCTATGCAAGGGTATAATTAAAAATGGCTGCATTGTTATTGTTGACTTATTTGGCTTACAGGGGACATTGCTAAATGGTACGTTTGCCCCGTTCACACGAAAACGATCATCTATGAACTATAAATACATACAAACAGCCTGAGAAATCAGAGGATGATCAGTACGAACGTGCAAAAGTTTGGAGGTCTGCTGTTGTGTTGAAAGAAGAGAAACATGCAAAATATATAAAATGAAAGGTATACAGTGTCATACATCTGCAATAGAGCAGCGCAGAAACTATACATGAATCAACATTTCTAACAATCAAGTCATTTATGAGCTAAAATGTCAAACACTCAATGATTTTAGCTCCTCACTGAGAGGATATGTGACTTTTGAATGTTTAATATTGCTTTAAATAGAATATCCTGAGGTTTCGGACTGTTGAAAGCGGTAGTTAAATTTCTCCGCCATAAAAACCAGCTTGGTAGTTTTTGCATAATCCAGCTAACAGACAAACCAACAGGTGCAGGTGAAAACATAATCTCCTTGGTGGTGGTAACAATAATTAATAATACATTTAAACCGGTCAATTGAAACACATTATTCCAACAGTAAGCCATTATGTGAGAGTTAGTGACGCGCGGACACACACTGACAGGGAAACACGTTTGGACTGGTTTGGCATTCAACTTTTGTTTGCACACTTTTGTTTACACTGCACACACTCAATGTGCAAGTGACTGTTATATAAAGACGCTTCATTAATCTCTGTTATGTAACTCACACATTCCTCACACTGCTGCGATCAACCACTGTCACCTTGGAGCATTCCTTATCCAAAGTTGCATGGGCAGGTCACCTGATGTCTGCAGTGAGTTATTAATGGCGAGCTTCAAATAAGTAACCTTTAGTCAGTGGAATACTACACTGTACTGTAGTACTATACTGGTATTCTGTACTATAAACTACTATATATGTTTCAATCCATGTCTTGTATTGTCATGTGACCCTCTCACTTACTGTTTCTGCTACTGTGTAAAAGTTACACACACAAACATTAAGAAGAGTTACTTTAAGCAAATATAATATCTTGTTTCATCTGATTCGCTGGCCACAATTTCTTTGTCCGAAATTCAAATATAATATTAAAAGGAATAAAATTATTCATGCTGGTCATTAAGTTACAAGAAAGTGTAACACTGTCTGGATTCCCGTCTAATCCCTTCAGTGTTCATTAACATTGCAGTCCTGCAGGGGAGGCTAACTGCTGTGTGCCTGCCTGGCACTGTAGCCTCCTGACTGGAGAACAATCCCGAGAAAAAAGGGTTGGGCAGCTGGCGGAGCCTCACCCAGCCATGTAAGGCAAGACAGCCGTGGCTTCCCACACACTTACTCACACAGACGCACATGCACACGCAGACGGTCTGGATTGCAGCTCCCTGATCATCACCGGGAAGAGTCCCTGACTGCTTTGTCTACCCAGGTAGATATCAAGAGTGATTGTTTGTGGGGTTAAGTCAAGTGTTTGCATGTTAGTCTGTAACGTGCCTGATGGAGCTGTCGGTTGGGGTTTTAATTTTTTGAATTACAGTTTAACTGTACGATTCATCATGATATAACCTTACATTGATATGAGTTTTACAGCAGACAAAGCAAGAACAGGTTCTGTCAAATCTTTATTTATCTTTTACTATCTACTTTATTTGGCGATGAAAACATCGTTTTTATGTTTTCATATGGAAAGAAATTTACAGAATTTGTCTGTTGGTGTTTGTTCTATGGAAAAATGATTCAGTTCTTTCACCGATGACACATACTGCTCAATCAGGTTATAATGAATATGTTTCTGGAAGAAGAGGAGGCTGATTTGTTGCACTGTTGTAGTGTTTAATGACTCTTACTATCATACAGTGCATGTGTAGTCATGTCGCTTATTAATAAGTGACTCTGCTTTGTTGGCACTTAAAGATTAACGGAGTTCCCACTTGGCTGTGAACACTTGGGACCTGCAGCAGGAATGTGGTCACTGCTGTTGGTGCAAGTACTGTCCTTCTGTCTGTGAACTTTTTACACGATATTTTTAGCAACCAGGCAGTAAATGACACACAACTTTCCACTCCCAGTCATTCAAAGCTTTGTTCATTTAAGTGTTTGTTCAATTATTCTGTTTTCTTGGTATCAGTCAGCCTGGACTGCCGATGCCAATCAGTGAAATCCTCTCCAAGCCGCTCATAGAGGAGTTTTTTAGCTCCATAACTAGAATTGATTTCACTCTAATCGATTGCGGGTGGTCACTGATGAGAAGAGAGTGCTCTCGTTTGCTGGAACCCGACGTGAATCAGTTAGCTGGATGAGACACTGGCTGGATTTGGATTTGTAACTGATTTATTCGTATTGACCTCAGGTCTCATCTAGTATTTGTTCTTCTGTGTTCTTATTTTGTTAATACCCGACTGTCAGAGATAACAAGACACAATCCTCCCGACTGTTCTCTCTACAGCTGCTCTGCTCGACTCCCCTTCTCAAGTCTAGTCTGTTCTAGACTATATCAATCAAATTTTACATCCCCTGTACATCAGAGCTGAAGCACTTAGTTTATTATTGGATCAGTTAATTAAGAGAAAACTATCTGCAACCAATTTGTTAGAAGAAAAACATTCATTTCCACACTCTCAGTTGTGAGGATTTGCTGCCTTATTTGTCCTATGTGACAATAATCTGAGGACCTCTGGGGTTATGTTGTCAGGCTGTAGGACCTTGTGATCGGCATTTATCAACATTAAGTCAAAAATATTTTGCCGATTACACGACGATGAAAATGTTGGTCGAAGCCCGACTGAAGTTTCCTCTGTTCTGTCCCTTCTTTCATTGCTTTTACTCTGCAGCACTCTACTCTGAATTATTTGACACTGCAGCTACATCAAAGTAGCCGAAGTGTGTAGAGCAGTGGAGAACTGCTGTGTGATCTGCTGAACACAGAGTCACAGAGCGAAGGTCCACTGCTGCCACACAGCTAAAGAGCAGACAAAGTGTCTCCGGTGATTTTGCACATCTGGGATATTTCCTCTATAACAGTTTCATTGCTTTGTTACAGTGACGACCGGAAACACTCACATGATGTGTGAGAAAAGTCTAGTGGCGTGCGATGATCTGTAAAATATAAATAACAACTGTCTTATCCATCATACATTCTGTTTGATGTAAAACACTGATCATGGTGGTTTCTGCTTGCTTTCATGTTAAGATGCAACTGACTCATCAGAGTTGGAAAACAGTTCCTAGCAAAGGTTGTTAGAGCACTTCAGCATAATGGTTAGCTGTGTCAGCATCAAGAGATCAGCCTGCAGCAGATCAGCTGTCAATTATATGTTACTGAGCAAAACTCCAATGAAACCGCTTCCTTCGTATTGTGAAATATTGCTTTGTATTTACCTGTGAGTCGTCTTTTGATCTTATCAAATTCATGTGAGTCTAATGAACGTAGGATCAAAGGAGGGAGAATCAATGAACTTTTATTTCTGAAGTGGTTTCGCATGAATCCATCAGACCCGAGGGTTCACTGTATTGTGAAATGAGTTTCTAATATTTATACTATATTGGAGTACCTCGCTGCCTTTGTTATGGAATTGAATTTGAGGTTACTCATGGATGGAATACTCGAAATCTGTATCGATTATGGTTTATGACTGAGTTGATTTTGAATCAAACCTTTTCACTGCATTGAATAATTAGTTTATTTCACTTTTCACTGACAGGTTGCGATCTGTCAACTAATCACCTCGACGCAGTGAGTCAATTAACTCGGGTACATGATGTCTTAGCAGCAGGGTGACACCCAGCCCTGCTCTTATTTAGCACGTCTGTCAGTGACTCAGTAAAAGTTGCCTGCTTTAATGATTCCTAATCATTTGAGAGGTTTAGAACGTTTGGTTTGATACGTGCAGATATGTTTTAGAACAGAAATGTAACTTGTGTGTTGGTCTTGTGATTATATGAGATGTGGGGTTGTTATTGTTGTGACAGGACTCATTAACAGTTAACAGCAAGGTATGCAGTCATTCAATGTTCTTATGAAGGAGGAACAGAATAACAAACACATGAAAGGAGGAAACACCTCCTACGTGTGCTCTTCTTGTTTGGACCACTATAGGCATAGATTGATCCTTTGTTGTATGTATTGATTCGCTCACACTGAATACAAAACAAATGCAGCATTCATTAATAATAATGATGATTACAAGTTATGAAAGCCCTTTGCTTGTAATGCATGTGTGTGTGTGTATGGAAGCAGACGAGTAGCGTGAGATGAAGTGCAGAACTTTGTGTATCCGTGTACAGTAAGCACCTCCCAGGGCGTGTCCTCCTGCGTCTCTGGGAGAGAGACGAGGCCTCAGGGTGAAACATCAACCCTCCTGTAATGTTCTGAGCCCGATGGTATTCAGACATTACAATTACACACAAAGAACTGGCATTCAAGCTAAACCATTTAGCCCGTTTTTAACCGGGAACTGGCTGCTCACCTCAGAAACCACATGAGACTTGCTCAGTTCACACACACGCTTTCAAACCAAAAACTGTCTCCACCCGTTCACAGGCAGGTTCTGCATGTTACATCGTTATCTGCAGAAAAGCTTTAAATTCATGCATCCCTACTTTGAACCCTTCATCACTCTGCTGCAGAAGCACATTGAACAATATGATAAAATGATTCTGCACCCTGCATCATGATCTGCAGGTTTATACGTTAATTACATTACTTTATGTAATTAAAGTATAAACGTGCTGTGGTTGGGTTTCCGTGCAGGGTTTTGCTTTGTGTAACGTGCAGAATAGAGCGTCAACATGTAGACAAACTGTTGTTCAGTTCCTTTATCATTTTATTACCTCCCATTGACGCTCAATGTGTTTCCACATGACTGCTGATGTTACTTGGAAGCTGGATGCGGTTGAGGTCTGTTCCAAGGAAAGGGGTGGTTGAAGGTGTTTTTCGTAGGAACGATATAGAAATAAATATTGCGTAACTTGTCAATCTGGTTTGGATTCTTTGTAAAAATGTTTTAGGATTAATAAGTGACAGGTTTGAATTGTCTGCAGGCACGCAAAGTTATTATTGTTATGATTGCTGTCTTCACTTTTATAGCTGACAACAGAATGTGATATTTGGAGAATGTGTCTGTGCCTGTTTATCATTCCTGTGGTGTAACCACTACGGTCACTCTCCCATGGAGCAATTAAAGGTGCATCAGTGATTTTATTAAGTATACAGTCGGAACACTGTACGTATGAGGAAATGTTTCCTCCATTTACCGGGTCGAGCATTTGATTGTACAGCGACCAACTTGGTAGCAGTTAATTTGAGGGTGAGTACAGCATGATTTAAGACGTGTTCCTCCGACATCTTTTAATTCAGGCCACTGATGATGTCACTCACAACAACACAAAGTCCTGGCGTCCGTCTCATTGACTGACACAAGCCATTAATCCTTTACCTCCTTCATGAAGCCTGTCAGTCTCTATAGGCTCTCATAACAAAAACACACTTGCAAACAAGAGCTACAATTTGTCGAACACACATGAAAGCAGTGCGAACAGTAAAGACACCACATGGAGGAAAGGATTACCCATAATTGAGGTTCGTGATAAGACAGAGAACAGTAACAGCTGCCTTACATAACGCACCTGCATATGGACTTTTATCCTCCTCCTGAAATAGATTTCATTTGTCAGAGGGCTCAATGGTTTGTTTTCTTTGCACATTCAGAGAAAGAGCAGCCGTGCTCGTCCGGGGCCGTGCCTCTTGTTTCTTAAATGGGTGTTTCCAAGGAGGATTATTCATCTTCCACGCAAACATGTGTTGACTGTTAGGAGGGGTCGACTGCACTGGGTGAGCAGATGCTCAATCAAAAACAGCATATTATTGAAAACATGAGGGATAAACCATCTTCTACTACACAAGTCTTGTTAACCCAAACTTTTTTCTCCAGAGTTGTCATAGCGATACATGACTCACAATTCCCACATTATTTTTTGCCGAGGGGACACAGTTGGTTAAGAGTGACTCAACGCTATATTTCGGGCGGGCCCAGTGGACGGGACTGCTTTCATTCCTCCAGTGACTTTAGAGAAGTGTTATTCATAACCACCAGACTCGGCCCGAGGATGAAAAGGAAATGTCCCTTCATTGTCGGTTGCTAAGCGTTACAGTCTGACTGTCAGGCACCCACAGAGGAACTCCAGTAAAAGGAAGTTTTATGGCAAAGAAACACCTCTCTTTCTCCTCCGCCCTCTTTCACACATGTGACTTTCTTTTTGAACCAGTCTCTCTTCACCGGCTCAGTCCTGTTTCTCTCATAATATTCATTGGTGTTCCTCTTATCTTCTCATCTTTCGTTCCAGGGCACATGCGGGCGTAGACTCACTCTACAAGATCAGGATCAGTCGGGCTGCACCGAGTGGCACAGCAAGGTACAAAATCAGAAAGGGAAACAATGTTTCATGTAGTTCGCGGCTGGGATGTTTGCTAAACATTTGTTTACTCACTGCAGGAGAGCAGCATTGCAGTCGTGCTTCCACAGAAACCAGCGGAGCAGGAAAAAACACTTGAGCTCATCACTCCCGCCGAAGAAACAGTTGAAGTCATCAAGGTGGAGCTTCTTTTTGTATACTACGCTTGTGTAGTTGCATGTGCAGTTCATTCTGACTTGAGCTGTATTGTCTAACACACCACGGGTGGTGTACTACCTAGGTTTACCTTGAAAGCCGTCTAGAGACAGCGGAGAGTGTCAGGATGCTGACAGACGAGGTGTCGCAGATCCAAGAGGTCAGTGTGAGACAGACACAAATGAGCAATACTTTCTGCACCCGCATATAGACGGTGACTCAACATTCAACAGCTGGTGTAGAATGTTAGTGTGTGTGATTGTGGTTTTGAAAGCATGTTGTTTTTATTCTCAGGTCAGGTACTGTCTGAAGACTCTGAGAGAGCAGATGGCAGCCAGACAAAGCAGCAACAACAACAACAAGGTAAACAACCTCTGCATCCAAGTTAGAGATACTTAATGTGGTTATACATCAGTTTGAGCCGGCAAAAGAAAATTCATCAACAGCATTTTTTTCATTGGTAAGGTTTTGGACTGCTGAAAGAAGTTATTGTGAAGGGAAATTCTCACAGTTTTCTTATTTATTCTATAGACCAAATAATGAATTGATTGTCAAAACTAGCGATGCACTCGGAGAGCGCAGACTTCCACAGAGGCCAAGAGCCGACCCTTCTATTGTATGTAGCTCCACAGCGGAAAATCCTCACATGTCTGGATGCATTTACAAAAGTATTACAAGTATGCATGAATTAAAACACGGCCCACTAACTGTACCGGTTAACCAGCAGTCACTTCCCTGATGCTGGTTTTATAACCAACGGCGTTGTGACAACATCACCACACACACACAAACACACACACACACACACACACACACACACACACACACACCAACGGCTGTGTTGGGACTCCGGCTAAATTTGCTTTTAAAATGTTCAGTCACAAAGAAAGTTGGAAGCTGCAGAACATCTTTCTAGTGCACAACTCTTTTGTCTTCTGCAGTGGGAACAAAATGTTCTGCTCTGCTAACCGAGCACTATAGATGCAGTTGAAGTATGTCTCTCTCTCTCTCTCTCTCTCTCTCTCTCTCTCTCTCTCTCTCTCTCTCTCTCTCTCTCTCTCTCTCTCTCTCTCAGAGACACCCCAAACCATCACTGCCAAAAACATAACCTCCTCGGCAGAGAAAATAAGGAAACATTG
>CAAKHC010005593.1:40753-56549 GCA_901007825.1 Macroramphosus scolopax | reverse complement strand
CGTGACGAAGACTCGCTGTGATGAGAGTGGGCTGGTCTCCCTGTTGTCATGGTTACAACAATAACTCTGTGTTTGCTGGGAAAGGATCTGATCGTCGGTGTTTTGTTCTAAAAAAAAGAACAATCTCGCTGCAGCAAAGTTGACACTTGCAGCTGCACGCCGGTCTCCTGCGCCGAAGTCTGATGTTTGTTTGGTGTGTTCCACCTCCTGACCCGCCTCCCTTGAGGGACTTCCACAGAACATATGAGCCTCATGGTTTGTCGCGGAGAGCCAGTGTTCGCGGCGCAGCGCTCAAGGGGGACGTGATGAGTGACTTGGACTTAATTACAACATAATAACCGGTTGCATGTTTCTCTACTTAATTAAAAGCATCACAGTAGCGTTATAATGACTTCCTGTATCTTCCGTGAGTGGATTTTGGCGTAAGTTGACATCTGCCCCGCGAGTTATAATTGAAAAACTGTCCAAGGTGCTGTTTTTTTTTTTTAACAGTAATTGGCCTGTCACACAGCCTCACACGGTGATGAGATGTAAAGCATCGAGTAGCATCAAGCTACTGCTTGTATGACGGGATAAGCTTCTTACCTGTCAAAGCGTTCATGCAGAAAACAATTAAGTCCGTATGAGCCAGGACACAAACACAGATTTGGCACAATTTTTTCGATTAACATAAAGCACATGACACACTGTCCATCTGCTTATTACTGCTTTTAACACCACTATTTGGGAGCTCTGCTGTCTCCAAGGCAACAGGTTGCGGCGGAGGCTGCAGGGACGGAGAGGGCTGATGAATAAACTGCACTTTAAAGCCGTCGTGTTTGTGGATTATCGGGCACAATTGGCGGAATCTGATTAACACACTGATTCAAAGTTATTTTAATTTTTGATTAGACGCTTGTTTACCTAATTTGTTGCACACCTCTCATCCTTTCCTCCTCAAATATTGCGGTTCCCGGGACAACATTGTTTACCGGCTGGCTCAGCGTGAGGCTCGGTTTTCTCTCACATTTCATGCCTTTGTTGAATGTCCTTTTTGTCCTTGTCAGCGCTGCTCGATTGATGACCAAGACAATTATAAGCCAGTCAATCACCGGCTCGCACATGAAACCCATCCGAGAAGCTCCTGAGTTCCATCTCATGAATACTGTATGTGCATTTCTGTCACCATGTTAAAGCTACTTTGCACAAATATTAAACGGGTGAATTGTTTTGACACTGGCCTGTCATCTTTCTGACTGATATTTTTTTCTTCCTTTCTGACATCTCTTTCATTCCGGGATCTTTTTCCTCGAGCAAGAGAGCCGGGGTAGGGCAGGAGGATGAGCGGGTGAGAGATAGAGACGGAAGATGGACTCAGCTTTTCCACGCAATGAATCACCAGCAGGGAAAAAAAAAGGAGGTCAAAGACTGACAGCATGACGGAAATTTAATTAATCGCAATATCTGCAGCTCCATAAACAAGTATTGGATTTTCAATTTAGGACAGAACTCCGCGGTTGATGGACAGGAATGTATTGCAGCTCCAGCCGGGGCCCAGTTTCTCTGCAAACGCTGGCAGGTATTGATCTGCGATCATTTACATATGCCCTTAACTTTGCCTGCCGTCAAAACAAGTCAAAAACATAGCACTGACATCGCAGAGTAGGAAGATGCCAAAAAAAAATCTGCGGATGTCACGATGGCCCCCTGCATCTTTAATCAACCTCACACTTATCGTCCTACTCCCCGCCGAGCGGAAGGGATGCAGGAACTCCATAAACTCAACTAAGAAGAGAAAAAGAAAGTGTTGGCCTGCATGCAGATGAGTCAGTTTTACACCAGTTAACTTTCACAGATTCACTTTGTTCCCTTTCGTAACAAGAAAAGCACAAAAAAAAGAAGCCACTATAACAGCGTAGTCTAAAGAAATATTAACCTGACGAGCCAGATGGTTTGGTACACAGAACCATCTGGGAGCTCCTCCTTGGCGAGCGTCCTTGGAAAAAAGGTGCAGGTGCCTTTTTAAAAGACGTACTTAGTGACGGACAGATGGTTCGTCCAATCACCTGCCGTCAACTCTAACCAGGAGAAGATAGACAACTTCCATCGAGGAAGCCTTCAGTGCCGTTCCAGGCTGGGCTTTCAATTAAAAGATACTCCAGTTCTGACGTCGGTGATGCTGTAGCAGCATGCACGCTAACCGGTTTAGTAGCTGACACACCTGAGCTTAATGCTGATTGGCCGAAGTAGGGATGTGATCCAAGAATCCAGCTGCCTCACAAGGCAGAATAAATATTCTTTAGCTCAATATGTTTAGTTTAACGGGACTTTTGGAATGCTCAAATACACACGGATTGCTATGGTGTCCTCATAGCACCGACAAAGTTAAAGTTTAGGTCACTGCCCACTGCACTTCATGAAATCTGCTTTCAGAGTGAATATCAGAATCATCCCTGATGACAGACATTCGTTATTCCAAGGACACGGCCTAATGGTCACCAAATAATTCACACACCTCAGGGTATAGGGAGGGCTCGCTGTGCACGTGCATGTGCAGTGATGATGAAGCATGACCGGAGAGTTCGGAGCAGGAGTCACGGCAGCGGGGCGGCTCCGGTGCACAGAGGCTACGATTCATCATGACTCTGCCCCCTGTGCACAGATTTTGTATTTACTCACGGTGGATGACTGAAACGGAGATTATTCTGGGCGTTTGACCACCACATTAGTGTGTGTTGGTCATTCTCCTGCTGGCGATGCCACGATGAGCCCCGTCGTCGGTCCAAGTGACTGGACAGGAAACTGTCCACCGGATGTCTGAACAATTCGCAGCTGAATTGCTGTCAATTCTCTCCTCTGCCTCTTTTGTGGGGACGCCACTCACAGCTGGTGACTCACTTTTCAGATGTCAGTAACAGGATGGGACGCCATCCTGAATTTGGGCGCAGGGTGCCTTTACTCTTTCGGATCGCTAACCCTCTTGCTGCTGAGTCTTCACCAGCAAACCTTTGCCCCAGTTTGTTCCTTTTTATAGCGTGCTACCCCCGGTTACGCAACACTGCTGCAGTTTTGTTTTGCAGCGAGGAGGAGACGGCGTATTCTGTGTCTCTCATAATCTGACAGTTGTTGAAAAACTAATGACGCACTGCATTATGGAGCAGCTCCTGTATGGCATCGGTATCTGCCTCAGGAATAAAAGCCACATGCACACACGTGGATGTACAGAAGACGTCTCTTAACAAAGCACTTAGTGAATCATTATGCAAATTCATGATGATGCCTACAATGAAATTACAACTTCACATTATTTAAGCTCTCTTAATCAATAAAGGAGACTCTGTTTTACGTCGCGGCGCAGCCAAACCCTCCGCCATGCGTTTTCTTCCCTCCACTGTAAAATGTCTGTCATTCATTTTCATTAACCGCTATAAATGAGGCTGACATCTGCTGTATTAAAAAAGTAATTATCAGAATACATAAATATGTAATTGCTGCCACCTGCATAATTGATGTGCCCTAATGCACAATGTTGAAGGTATAAACCTCCACTTAGCAGGCGCATGCCACCTAAACAATAGGTGGGCTACTGAGTGATAATTGAACCAGCATATGATTCCCGGGCCTGGGAAAATGTTAATCATAAAAGATGAATCCTTCATTAGCTGGCTCATCCATAAAAGCATCATATATGCGAGGTGGAGAGACACTGAGGTGGAGAGAGACAGCGGAAGACGCTCCCGATGTAAGACGAGGTGAAGGATAGCCTCGAACACTTCCCTGATTCCTGCGAGCGGCTGCTCGGAGAGACGTGACCTCAAATTCACACTGCACCAAATCAGGCATGCGCCGGGGCAAAAATCTAATTATATTTGAGTCATCTTTATGGTGATTAATATGTTAGCTAATGCATGATACATGACATGGCAAGCAAAGGACAGCCAGGTTTGTACTGGAGAGATGTGTCTATGTATCGGGGCATACAAGAGTGAGGCCGGAGCGTCTCTCCCGGTTTTCAATTAATCATGCCTTTCATTAAACTAATATCATGCCGCGTGCACGACGGTTGCGCCGGTAAGCATTTCTGAGGCTTTTGCGGAAACCAGCTAGCCCCCGAGGTAATGAATGCATGCATGCTTTCAACATATATTATCACTGAGCCAGGAGAAGGGCATGTAAAGGAGACTAATGTAAGTCCATCAATGTATATATTTGCAACATTAAGTCCAATGAGTCTATGCAGTGGCACGCAAAAGCTCTTGATCCTCGGCCATGTTTGTTCCCAGCTTGCCTACATGCATACATAGTGGACACAAGCGTATTCTGCCGGTAATATCTGGTGTAAGGTTACACAGTGGGGGTCTCTCCTTCAGGTAGTGATGTGAGGAAAACATGTGTTCATTGTTTTCTTGGATGGATATGTCATAAAAGGTTACCGCGCGGAGCCGCGGACACGGAAGATCTATTTCCACGAGGGACGGAAACAATGGTCCGATAGATGTTGATAGATGCTGTGTAGTTCAGTTTCGGCCGCTTATCGACCTTTTGTTTGAGGACAAACCTACATAGGCAGCAATCTGACAGGCTGTCTCCAGAAACACTACAGCCAATCAGCAACCTCCAGCATGACCAATCCCCCTCCGCTGGTTGTCGGGTCCAATCAGAGCAGCCAGTCAGGGGGCCACTGAGATGTGCCACGTCTGGCCGCATTACCCAAACTTCTGTGTGTATCCCCGAGGCTCTGCTGGGTCGGGACTGTGTGGTGGCGTCAGAGGCCTGTCTGGGAGGACGTCTCATTCTTCATCGGGTGTCCCCTCCCCAACCCTTTTTTGTCTCTCTCCCTGTGACCTCTCAGCTTGCCTTTCTGTTACTAAATCGGGCGTTCAACCCCCTCTGCGTTCGCCTTTGCTTCACTGTTTACGTGTTTTGCCGCTGTCCATTACCTTCCTCCTTTCCCGTCTTGATCCCCGGCGGAGGGCCGTCGTTGGGGTTCGTGCGCATGTGCTGCTGCTCTGAGTAATTGAACACCACACACACATCCATGGACCCCCCCCCCTCCTTCTCCATTGCTCAATTATCTGTGTGTCTTAATTAGGCTCTCGTTCTGCGCCGGGACCGTCCCTGGTGAATGTGTGTTATACACTGCGCCAGTGTGTATGTTTTCAGGAGCTGCTTTCCTGGTCCAATTCAGCTGAAGTTGTCCTCACTTGCCATGGGATGTTCTGTCAGGCTGACTAATTACCAACTGGTATGTGTGTGTGTGTGTGTGTGTGTGTGTTGATCTGTTTGTGTGTATGCGCCGGGGCCATAATGCAATTCAAGGCGGCGACTCTGTATAAGCGAGCTCTGCTCCCGCTGCAGCTCGGGACATCAATATTGATCACTGTCCTGTCAGAGCACCCAGTCAACTCGGCCACAGTCAATGATTTCTTATTTTTGAGGAATCGATGGACGAACGTGTGCACACGAGAGCGTGTGCAGGCCTCCGTTGCATGCATGTTTGTTCGCTGCATCTATACATCATGCAGATATGTGTCTCTTTAGGATTTTGTTCCTCCTCTTCAGCACTGCTCTGGGCAGCTGATTGACAGCAGGTCGCGTCCCTGGCAGGAAATCCATGACCTTCTTCCCTCACCTTTACTCTGACTGCTATCTTTCTACAGCTGATTTATTGTGATGCTAATTTTCTCACTTGCCTCAAACTCCGTCCTGCTTTCCTCCCTCGAGAGGTTTGGATAAGGCTTTTTTTTTTTGGGCTTGTCTATGTATTATTCTGAGGCCTGAAGGTATTGTGATAATGACAGCCATGGCTGGAGGCGCTAAAGTTTTTTGCAGATGATCCGTCCGTAATCCGACGTTCATTTGGATCCAAGAATGAATTGATTAACTTTTAGTGGTCGAAACTCTCATGAGTGCGACGGCTCTGGAACGCTCGGAGGAGATTTCATTACGTCTGGCACAGCAGCTCACTTGGACTCGATGATGATAAAGATGGAAAATGGTCCGCGCTCATATAGTGGATCTCTAGCCTACAAGCCAAAATAGCCTAAAACACATTCACACAATGATGGCCGAGCAGACAGGCAAGGCGCCAACTGGGAACATTTGGACATGGATTCTAGTGAAGCTGGGAACCGGGATCCTTCTGATTGCTGGAATGGATCAGAATATGCTGGACAAAAAGGTCAAGGTCGTGTGGCTATAACTCAAGAGTTTGCATACGGCGCTTTTATTCGCCCATCCACACTCGCATTCCCACACTGCTCGCTGCCCCGCGATGCGCCGACGAGCTCATCAGGAGCAATTAGTGTCCTGCTCACCTTACAATTACGTGAAGGCCACTTTACCTCCTGAGCCGTGCCGCCCCGATTTTATATGCTGATTATGACAAAATTGCTGACAACTGTACCGGATTAAATAGCATAAAAATGACGACGTGATGAGAGTTCAAATCCGAAAGGTCAATTTCACTGTAACATCAGGATGTTCTGCTCAGACATTATTCACAGCACAGCGTATTTAATAGTTAGTCGGATCCTCTCGGGTGACCAACTTGAACTTGTGGGTAGATTTTGGCATTTCTGATCTGCGTATGAGAATGTGTAGCTTCTTCACAGCACCAATCCGGGTTTGGAGTGTTGTCTATGGTAATGACTTGCCCACAACTTTTGTGTTCAGTGAGAAAATCGAGTCCACAAAAAAAACAAAAAAAACGAGTGCTCCGTAAACAAAAGCTCGCTGTTCATCCAATATGGATGAGACCGTCCTCAAACACCCTTAAAGCTGAAAGTCAGTCGTTTTAACCTTGTAGACATTGTTCCAAATAGAGTTTGCTGGAGCTGAGCCAAAACAAAGAGCGAACATGTTTCACTGTTGGTGAGCCACAAATCAGCCGGAACAAATTTAGTTTGCAACACAACGACGGGCTTTTCCGCGGCTGCACAGCTCATGAAACTGCTTCTCTTTCCCTCCATCCACCACCGAACCAATATCATGCAGCTCAAAATGAGAAAACCTCACCAGGTGATTGACCTGCACAGTATTAACCCATAATTCATGTCTGTCCACATTTGTATTCTGTGCCATTTGAGCCATCGCCGTTCTCAGATAAGAGCGTCAATGATGGGGCGCCGGTGTAAGTGGCAACTATAGGGTGCTCTCCTCTTCCTCTCCATCACCTTGTATCTCTCTCAATCCATCTCCCACTCTCTTTGTCAGTCTTCCCGGGGTTTGATTGGTGTAGCTGACAGATGACAATCTCATTTCCATTCAGCTGTGGTTCCCCGCTATCTGGGAGCTAAGCCATGCAATAGCTATAAGTGTCACATTAAATCCCAGCCGGGGAGATGGGAATGGCAGAATGACAGAGCAGCCATTCACAGGCGCCATTATCTATGTCTCTGTGGGTGACACCCACTGATAGAAATGTGCAGTTGCAGCGTGCCCGTGTGGGAGCTAAGACATGTTTAGGTAGCCATGATCTTTACAATGTCCCCTAGCAATCTTCCGCCTGACACCGGCTGTGATTCGCTTCACAAGTTTGAAGCGATGCGAACTCCGCACTTGACAGCGGCAGTGACGGCCACGGCGGCGACGATGACGATGATTGCAACGGTCATGCGAGCGTTGATCAATGGCGATGATGGATATGAAGTCAAAATTAGCACGATGGTGATGATGGTGACGACGGCGGTGGCGCTGACGATCGATAACGGCGTCCCTGCCGGTGATGATGATGATGTATATTTTAATCATGATGGATTTGTCAAGAAAATTGCGTCAGCTATCCGGGTGGGGGGGGTGAAAATGAATTTTAACATGTGCAATTGAAGTCCATTACATTAACAGCAGGATGTAATTACCTTCGCTCAAAAGCACAAGTAGAGGAAGGAGAACCTGAATGAACATGTTCACACAATGGGGGCGTCGCCTTGCTTGGCGGTGATTAAATTCACCATCCAGCTGAAGAAACTGAAGAAATCCTATAATTATTCTAGTCAGTACACATGGAAATCCACATCCTATTGCTCATCCACTTACTGACTGCAAGCATTAGGTTTCAGACCTCTAATAGGCTCCATTATGGCCGAGGGGATAAATAGCATGACACCCTCATTGTCTGGCACCCATGCATTTAATGACCAAGAGATCCCGCTGCTCCCCAAATTAAATGTCCCCAAAAGAACAATAGCGGCACCTGGAAAAAAGGGGCAGCGAGAAAAATTCACATGGCAGACAATTACCCCAAGGAGAATGCTGCATTTAGCTGATGAGATTTCGGCGGAGGTGCAAAGAGAAGAACTGGTGGAAAGAAGAAGAAAAAAACTCTCAGTCCAATTACTGCAACCCTGAAGTGGTTTGCAAGCTCTCTTGATGGTGTCTGAGGGGTCGTTTGAATGGAACGGTGGCAGAAACGGGGAAAATGAATTATTGATTCTAATTACACAGGCCCGCGATTCGATTCCCCGCTCGCCGTGTGACAGGCCTTTTTTTTTTTTTTTTTTTAGGTTCTGTCATTGCGCAGCCTGTTTATGGGGAAGGATGAGGCATTAACGTTGCGCGCTGATCAAGGCTGCTAAGTGACTGAAGTTGTTAACATTGATTATTTGGTTAGCGTTTGAACGGTTCAGGATTTTTTTTTGGGGGGGGCGAACTTTCAAGAGCCGTCCCGGAGACGTTCACTCCCACAAATGCTGTCAGTCTGGATATTTAAACCTCCTCACTAAAGCTTCCTTCTTCTTCAGAATACACTAATTCTGCTCACAACTGGTTAAATCTTGAGTATGCTGAGTTCTACCGCTTTGCACTGCCTTGTGTAGTTATTAGCATATGCATGGAACATATTTGCATGCAATGCCTCTCAAAAAGTTCCCCAACAAACTCCGAGGAACTCTACCTGGGTTTGTGTTACATAATCCTCCAGCTGAGTCTGAGCGCAGGACTCATCCACAGCTGCATGAAAAAAAGCAGAAGCTTTCTTTTCCTTCTAATTGCAGGAAACAACTTTCCCCAAATGCCTTTTTGTTGAGTGAAATTACAGCTGTTGTGTGTCCTTCCAGGAGCTTATTACTTCCAGTCATTTATTGCATTTTCTCCCTAATTGTCCTCGGAGCTGACTTTCCAAACACATCCACACCCCGAGCGACATGCATGGACAACACACGTGCTGTTCGCCGCGGACGGCGGTGGGAGCTCGGTGTGGGCACGAGGCGTCTGATTGGAAACAGGAGGCTCTCCTTCCCGAATACTAATGAGATCCGGTGCAGATCCCTCTGATGAGGCCGTCAGACACACACATGCACATTCACCGAGCAAACATACACAGCCTCCACCTTGTGTTATGACCCGCTCTCGCTCTCTCTCGCATTCATCAGCAAGCGGCGATATGAAATCATCGTGTCCTATAAATTCAAACCGCACTCGGCAGCAGTCGACCAGTTTGAGATAACTGAGAGGACGACAGTTTCATTCTCTTTATTCACCAAAGCATAATAGCGCTTTCACTGCTGAGGTCTTGTTGAATATGTTTTGAATGGGGTTGGTAATAATTTACAAGCCAATTATCCTCATTAGATATATAATTTCTTCATCTTATTAATATTTTGACGGCGAAAACTGTGTTTTAGAGAAGACGAATAACGTTAATACTGCTAATAAATCATGAAGCTTTTCAGAACTTGTACAGTAATTCTATTTTCCATCCGTACACGTGTCGAACATGTACACACTTACATCACATCAGCCAAGAGACGAAGACGAGTCGAATCGTTGCTCAGTTACAAGGCAGCGGGATTCAATCAGGGTTATTGGGACCAATCAGAGTTTAGTTTAGGTGTGATGATGACGAGGAGGAGGAGAAGAACGGAGTCTCCTAAAGCGTAGATGCTGCAAAAACATCACTTATGTCGGAGCTGGAGGATCATTAAGTGGTAGAAGAACTAAAGGGCCCTTTTCCGGATTGAAAAGATGAAACTACGGAACCGCCCTTTTTCCAAACAGCAACTATGTCAACTAGTTTAGCGTCCAGCAGGACATCTATTTAAACATCAGGGTGGAGAAGGTGGAGCGTGTCCTCCAGGGTCTGTGTCAAAGTGTCCCTCAGCGAGACATTGAATGCTCCTGATAGTTTCCCCATCAGTGTTTGAACGCGTCAGCAGCTTGACATCTTGCATAGCAACTCATCGCTTTATGTTCCGTCTTGTCTTTACTGTCTCCTGGAGTCTACTAAAAATAGACGCATGGATTTGGCCGGAAGGTTTGAAATTGCACGGATGCTGTCTGATATATATGTATGTGATTCTAACCGTTGCACCTTAGAAAGAAGATTGAGTGTAGGAACACACAACGCTGCATACGTGTGTGCTCGGGGGGGTGTATGATGGGACAGGCTGGATAAGATCTCATTCCTATTTCTTGTCAGAAACATTGGTGGAGACGGAGCAGAGCGAGTGGTGTCTGGGGAGGTTGTCTGGTCCCGTATTTACTGTATCCCCTGATTCATTACCTCACAAATGCAGTACTGTAAAAGCCGAGAAGGAGGAGGAGGATGAAGAAGAGGAGGTTAATGGAGATGTGACTGTGGAGAAGCAGCCTGTGTGATTGTCCCTTTAAATGATTCTTTGAAAGCAATGTTGGATATTAGGGGAGGATTGTCAGATTGATTGATTCCTTATTATTTAGGTCTCTTCTGTCACCACACATCACCGTGCCTGAAGAAACGTGTGTGTGTGCAGGAGGGTGTATAAACCCACAATCAAGCATCGCCTCTGCCGGTGCACTAACATGCACAGATTTACTGGTCCCACGACCCCCCACCCTTTACCTCCCATTGCCTCTCTCAATCTGTCTCTCTATCTCTCTCCCCCCCCTCCCCTCCCCTCCCCGAAACTCAATCTTGTATTTGCTCGTGATGGAGAGGAGCTCTGCAGTTTTATGCCAGGCGCAGTAGAATATATTAAACTGCAGGAATAAAAATAAATAAATAACCGGGGATCTATCTGTCCTAGTTTCTCTTCATTGAACGAGCGTGATTTGGTTTTGCATTCTGTTTCATTTCCTTTTTTTTTTTTTTTTTCTCTCTCTCTCTCTTCATGCAAGGAACTGTTCGGTTCATTTTGAAGCTGCATTTTGATATCGACTTGCTGCAGAGCGATGCCAGTAAACTCAAAGTTATGTAACATAATCTCAGGTTATTTGACAGCAAGTTTAACTGGATCAACCAACCTGAAAACATCAGAATATCCAGGATTATTGTGAATTCTCAACTGGAATTAATACATTTAATATACATGTATTTCGTATTATCTCATATAAAATCTGAACGAGTTTAGATGTGAACATTTTATTTATAGTCTGATAGCTCCCATAATCAACTCAACTTAATTCCCACATCACTAATTCAATCCGACAACCACGGAGTCGTGTCAAACTCATTTCAAACCATCAACAAAGCCCTGAACGATTCACAGTGTTTCAAATTAAAAGCCCGTCACAAACCAGTTGTCCATCCCCGGGCAGCTCGGGGGACTTGTGCAACTTAACAATAATTAAAAGTGATGAAATACCAATGAAAGTGGCATTTCTAAGTACAGAATCGCTCTTAATGTGTGCTGGTGGGAAAAGTGGTGTGAGACGTAAATTCATCAGAATTTATTTTGAACAAAAGTAATCATGGTGATTGGATTTTTTTATCTAAAGAAAACAGAAAGCAAATTAAAATTGGTTCATATCAGCAAATACAGAGGCTTCAAAACAGGTAAATAAAGGCTTAGAACCATTGAATTGTTTTTTGTATGAGTACTCTATGTGCTACCAAGTACTTATGTAGCGTAGCTTAGCTTCCGACATGCAGTATTTCTTGTACTGAGACTACATAAGATCCATGATGAGGCCACACCTGTTCACCCTCATCCTGCAGGGGAAGTGAAAGAACACCTCGACTGTGTTGTGTTTGTCTCTCTCTCTGTGTTTGAGGTGATAATTTGTTCGGCACAATATGATGTTCTTCTCACTCTTTATTTGATTTTGCACGAACGAAGGCATGAATGAGCAGGTCATTTCTTTCTTTCTCTCCGCGTGGGCTGCGTTCGCTTCGGCGAAACAAACACCGAGCCTTGCGGTGTGTTTTTATTTTTTGTTTTTTTCCGCTGTGGATTGAACCAGAGGATGCGGTGATGGAAAGATTAAAAGAGGAGGGGAGGGGAGGGTGGGAGAGGAAAAGATTGAATGAGGGTGTGAAAGCGAGGCGGCAAAGGGGAGATGAGAAAGAAGCTTCTGAAGCGAGTAAAGCCACTGAATATCAGGTACGGGTGTCTGAAATATTGTTCAGGAGATGGAGAGAGGACGGGAGAAGAGGCAGGATGGAAAGGCCAAAACAAACAGGGGAGGCCACAAACTCGGCTGACAGAGCTGATTGATGGAGAGGAGCTGGAGGGAGATGTGTAGCGGTTATTGAAGGAGTGCAGCCAATAATCTCCCGCGGGTCTGTTGTGTCAAGTCCACATACACAGCCAGAAAGGCAGGAAGTGTAATGGGGATTCCCTCCTGACCAGTCAACGGGAGGCAGGTAGGAGGCTGTGAATCTATTCTCCCAGCTATTTAAGGAGGATACCTGCAGCACCTTACACCCTCCTCCTCCCCCCCCCCAAGTCAAACCATTTCCTTATTTCCCTTCCTTTATACAACTCAGCTTCCCTCCCCGTCTTTCTACCTGTCACTCTCCTCCCCCCCCTTTCGGCGGTGATCAATACCCCATGTGTCTTTCACTTGACGTTACAGTGAAAAAGAGGAAGACGTCAGACAGCGAGAAGACAGACAATGGCTGACGGTTGTATTGATTCGGGTGAGGAGTCGAGTGTGTCGTGGGTATCTGTCAAACGTGTCGCCCGACTTGATAATACAGCATTTGACCTACCTTCACTCTGGAAATCTTTTTCCCTGCATCCACCTGAACGTTTCCGTCAAGTCGACTGTCAGACAAACAGCCCACTCACTCATATTTACTTACTTTTTCTTTTGCCTCTTTTGTAAACCCAGGTTGCCGTGTGCGTACACACATGTGCGCGCACCTCCTTTTCATCCGACGTTCGTATTTGTCAGGCGCTCAAACTCGCACCGAACTTCCAGCGCTCTTCAACACGGAGATGCATTACTGCCAGTGTCATCTCCTCTGTTGCCGTGGCACCCAGGCGCAGCCTAGGGATTGTTGATTGACGCAGTGGCAGTATCATGGCTGACATGACAAGACAAGTGACGGGTGACACTCTTGACACCCAAGTCTCACCCCAGCGATTATAGAACCTCATGGATGACAACACACTAGTGCAGACTTTAGTTACACTCCGTGACACGTACACGACATGCACGTCCATTTCTGAACTATACATCATGTTTGGATCATACGTGCCACACACATGCGATCACGCAGGGTCAATCTTTCTTTCAAAGACGGCTTCTGGTGCTCATATGCACACGTTATCTCTCTCACACACACACACACATGCACACAAACACCATCCCCATCTTGCAAATCCGTCTTTTCCACGGCTCATTTCCTCTCCTCTCCTATAAAAATGACAGCGGCAGATATTTCCACTCGGGAGGGAGGGAGGGAGGGAGGGAAAAGAGCAGATATATCTAGTTGAGTCACAAAATTGGGTTCAAATTACATCGCTGTGTCTCGGCAGCCTTGACTTCTTCTTACCAGTCTTGACATTACGAGCGTATCTGCAGGATACCAATTTTTGTCTCCCATTCAACACTGGGCTGACTCACTTTGTTATGTTTTGTGAATGAACCCATGGCCCATTAGATAATGTTTTACTGGCAGAATGTTTTTTTCTTTATAGAAACTAGTCTGGTTCACACCCCTCATAGTAGTAACAGGGATTACTGCAGAGCTGCATGCAAACTTCCTCAACACTTCACTTATGATCTCGAATGTGATCGATACAACCACAAGGAGGTCTTGTTAGCTGCTCACTCTCGCTGCTACAGTATGGAACACACATGGGCTCATGTATTGTCCCATTTTCCTTGTCGGCACCAGGTGAGAGAAGGTGTTATTTAACTCTGAGTATAAATGCAGTCTGCTGGTACAGCCACGGCTCGTTCCCACTACTGAGACTCACCGTCGCCTCCTAAGGAACGATGTTGTATTGGGTTAGCCTTCCACTAGTCTTCTAATGGACTCTCTGCGAGTGGTGTAATACGATAGGCCCTATCGTTGAGCTCCACCGCGCTTACATTAAAATAACAGTCTTGTTTCAGCGTCGACCGAATGAGATTTAAAGAGACAGAGCGGAAAAGAAACAGGGAGAAAAATGCTTTTGAAATTTTAATGTGACCAAATGTTTTTCCTCAACTTGCGATTTAGAATTCCACTTGAAATTGTCGTGTTCGTTAATCCCGTGCAAGCTTTAAAATAGGAGACAAGCAACTTCTCTCTGTTTGTGGTGGTTTTTATTTCACAAGCATCAGTGAATATCGCTCAGCTGAGGTTTCCTGAGGCTGCAGAGTTCAGACAAGAGTCTGAGTCCCGAAAGAATCGAGCCTCAAGAATCCCAAGCCTCGCTCATTACATTATATACCTTCATACATGGGTGTCATCTTTTCCTATTGGCCTCAACTAGGTGGGAAACTTCCAAGCATGGTGCTCTCAGTCTCCTTGTTGGTGCAGGTGCTGTCCCCGCCTCTTGGCACTGTCCATCCTCAGGTCCATGAACAGGATAATGCAGATGACCAGGTGGACGACTTGGGGAAGCAATCAAGAGATGAACCCATCACAGAAGATAGAGAACCATCTACTGTATGCAAATAACAATACAAACACCTCTCACACTGAGGAATGTACAGAAATTATGTAAACTGGAACTCAAGTAAACATTACACAATAACATTATTATTGATTGTATAAGTATCACACATAGTAGAATACTAAACCTAGCTAAGCAAATACGTAAAACCCCAACAAAAGGCAAAATGGACACGGACCCAACTACACATGTGGAGAAGATTCTTTCCTTTTAGGACCAGAATGAAAACAAGCTACTGAAGTGGTGAAAATCTCAAGGTAACGTTGCATAACCCCAAGGATGAACCATTCATGTTCCTGCTCCACGTACAGACAGACATACAGTTACAAATGGAACGGTTTTAAACCAATTTTCATCCATATTGCCGTTAAATAAAATCAAGAAAAGCGAGTGCACGGTTATTAAAAAAGCAGTTGAAGAGCTCCTTCTGCACAGATGAGTTGCACTTAAAAAAAAAAAGAAACCTCAACCCTGTAAACCAGGGGTCTTCAACCTTTTTAGCCCAGGGACCCCTTGGATGAGAGAAAAACAGAGCAGGGACCCCCACTTGAAATTCCCCCACCCTTTTTTTTTGTAAAATATAAGCCTGACTTATAATAACTTTTAAATGTATTTTATTCAGCTTATTTCACTGTATTAACCAATTTCTGACTGGGTAGACTAAATAGATTTCGTCAAAAGTATATTATTATTGCATGTTAATGACATGTTCTTAATCATCTCAATCAAATAATAATAATTAAAAAAAATTAAACTCACATATTATTTTGGTTAAAATTGCCTTTATTTTATTTTTAAGTTGGCGGACCCCCAGCAGTACCTCCGCGGACCCCCTAGGGGTCGCGGATCCCCGGTTGAAGACCACTGACTATAAACTATATACCTGATATATAATCATGTGTCATATAATTTCATCCTGATGCTGAGTTGATCCGACTCTTTGATCGCTGGGCTCATGAGAAGGTCTTCTTATTACCCAGTAATAAACCCAGTAAAGTAAAGGAGCA
>CAAKHC010005593.1:28112-40733 GCA_901007825.1 Macroramphosus scolopax | reverse complement strand
GTTCAGACCAGAGTCTGAGTCCCAAAAGAATCGAGCCCCAAGAACCCCGAGCCTTGTTCAACATTACATTATATACTTTCATACATGGGTGTCATCTTTTCCTATTGGCCTAAACTAGGTGGGAACCTTCCAAGCATAGTGTTCTCAGTCTCCTTGTTGGTGCAGGTGCTGTCCCCGCCTCTTGGCACTGTCCATCCTCAGGTCCATGCACAGTTCAAGATATCACCTCAGTTCACTGTCTTTCTGTTCATGGTATCTGTCCTACTTCCTCAGTCTGCTCCTCTGGTTCTTCTTGATGTCGTCAGGGTCCAAGATTCAACCTTCTTAGACTGTGTTTCTTATCTTTTGGGCAAATACATAAAACCCCAACCAAAGGCAAAATGGACACGGACCCAACTACACAAGTGGAGAAGATTCTTTCCTTTGAGGACCAGAATGAAAACAAGCTGCTGAAGTGGAGAAAATCTCAAGGTAACGTTGCATAACCCCAAGGATGAACCATTCATGTTCCTGCTCCACGTAAGAACCATCATACAATTACAAATGGAAGGGTTTTAAACCAATTTTTATCCATATTACCGTTAAATAAAATCAAGAAAAGCAAGTGCACGGTTATTAAAAAAGCAGTTGCAGAGCTCCTTCTGCACAGATGAGTTGCACTTAAAAAAAAAAAGAAACCTCAACCCCATAAACTGTTTGGTGGCATAACAAACCTCTCTGTTGCTGCGCCTTTTATGACCTTTACAGCTTCCCGAGGACAAAGTAATGAACACTTGTACAATTCAAACAGCGTTATTTGCTTTTAAACCTCACTCCGTCTTTGCATCCCGCCGAGGCGACAACTGTCCGGCACAGTTGTGCCTTTGAACTCTCGGCGGCACCGACTCCAGCTGAGGAGAAACCGCTGAGTCGTCAAGACCGGTGAGCACAGTTTGTGTGCGATGTTTAAGTGATGTGCGTGACAGCAGAGGAAGCTGTTGGACAGCAAGGACGTGGCATGATGACAACTCCATTAGTGGCCTCCTGGGGCTCTAAAAGGGCCCTTTGATCAATGCGGTCCCTGCTTGGCCCTTGGCCTTAATGTATCTGTGGCCCCCCAACTCTCTGCTGTGCACACTCACACTAACCGACACAAGGGCAAACACACACATGCACAAGGTTACGGATGCATAATGCATGCAAAGACACAAACACTGTATGCATTACAGACGCAGTGCGTACTATGAATATGCACATATATATTTCCTACGCAGTTATATGCAAATCACATGAGATGGCTTTACACACAAACATCAGACAAATAAAGCACATCGTTCCCAGATGACTGAACTAGTATGCGAGAATGTTATTCAAATTATTTGTATCTTTTTGAAAACCATCTGTCACACACACACACACACACACACACACACACCTTTTAAATCTGTCAGCAGATGAATCATTTACATTGTAGATGATTCATTTGCAGGCCCTTTGTTGGAGGGAACTCGCGTGGGAGTCACTCTTAAAGTTATCTTTGTTGTCTGAGTCATAGCCAAACATCCATGACACTTGCCCCTGTGAGTATTTTGTAAAGATGCCGTCATCTATTTGTTAAAGGTACAATAGACTATCTGAGCAAACCAGAGCCTCATATCGCCAGAACATTGGGGCGTCCGTCCCTTATCGTAAGAAACAAGCAAATGCCAACTTCATTAGCATGAGCCGGAAGGTGAAACTCTCAATACACCAGTTGATTAACGTTCCAACAATCACCTACGTCCACAGAATTTGGGCCACTGCTCACACGTGCTGCTACAATATGGAACAGGGCTCATGAATCGTCCCATTTTCTCAGCTGCCGCCGGGTGAAGAGCCATAAACTACAGCCATATATCTGTGATTCAATGACGCAAAGGTGTAACCTGAAGATTGCATTTCTATCTGTAAGAATAATGTAACGGCTGCAATGTGGTTGCAGCTAGAAGAACTTGTGATTCATGTAAACAAAAGGAGACGAACCACCAGCTTGTTTTGACCTATAATCTGTCAAGCTACGTTGTGTGATCATCGCAAGGTCAATGTCAATGGGATCAATACCCGCTCAGCGCTTCCTGTCCTCCTTCGTTCGGCTCATGTACGGTTGCTTCTCTATGTGTGGCAGATTGAGCTCCTGAAAAATGAGAAGTTGTCAACGACTCTGTCCATCAAAAACCGCCTGTCAGACCCATTCGTCTTGTTTATATCTGACAACAGGGGACACTGGTAGCGGAGAAAAAAAATCCAGAGACTTTATATTGCTTCAATCAGGGATTGTCTTCTGATAAGATCGGATAAATGATTCATATCACTGAATCATACATGCGAATGATGCACTTACAAATTCATCCCATCTACCACATATACCAAACTTTGCCGCGGAGCTGTTTGCGACCTGAATCTCAGGTGGTCTTAGTTTCTCATTACATTTGCTTCCCTCATTTCCACTTTTCCCGGGTTATGGGGCTAATTCCTCACATCTCCTCCTACATCTCCAATCTCCTTCCCCACGTGTTAAATTATGGATGGAACCTACCTGACAAGGCACTGAGTTACATAAGCCTCCCTCCGTCGTCTCACCTGGTTCCCCGCGGCTTCATTATTCCGCGCGAGGATCATTTGGCTGTGGGTAAGCCTTGCCCTGCCGCACGAGGGCCGGCATTAATATTTATTAGAAACGCTTTTTGGAAAAAGGAGATAATGGATAAAAGAGAGAAGAGATGGGCGGAATAAGAGAGCATGAGTGTGCTACAGAGAAACAGATACTCAGTATGGGTGTATGTGTGTGTGTTGCATATGCAGGGAATTGCGGTGGTTTCAATCCACCGTCAAAGGTTGTGAGAACTGACATGTACTGGATGATACAGCCATCTGTTCCACACGTTGGAGAATAACATATCTTTTTATTGTTTCATTTTTGGGGGAAGAAAGCTAATAGTCTGTGTTGTATCCCCGGGCTAAGCAGCATGTCGGGTTACTTATTCATAAATTGACACAGTGAGCCAAGAGTGTACCCTATTTTTTTTTTTCCTCCCTGTTGGCTTTTCTCCTTGAACTGAGCATATGGAATGAGGAGATTTAATGCGGGAGGATTTAAAGATGTAGTAATTAATATGAATCCCATTATTGTGAAACCTATACAATATTCATCTTTATATCAGCCCTAATAGCCCCCAATGGGTCCAGTTATAATCTAGTATGAAAAATAGATTCCATAGCGCCTCCAATTCCTCCTATTGCACCAAAATGAAGTGAATGTAAGCTGGTAAGCTTATTTCATTAAATTGCAAATACAGAAGTCCACAGGTGGCACCGCATCCGAGCAGCTGTCAATTATGACATCACTTCCCCTTTTTACAGTAGCATATAACTAAATTAAACAAAAACAACCTAAAGAATAAATACTCGATAAACAGCAGCGTGATGAGACCTGAATGTGTTTAAAGGGATTTTTTAGGTTGGCCCAAGCCCCAATGACTTACATTAAGGGGGCGGGAGTTATGAACGGTACTGCAAACAGCCACCAGGGGGCGATGAGGATGTTTTAGTGAGCTCTGATAGCGTCCCATGCATAATGATACAGCTCAGATTTTATAAAGTTATATTTTATAAACAAAAAACTTCATACAGTATATACATCGACGCGTCTGGAAGGTATGGAACAAAAAAAAAGATTTCCCTCTCCCCCCGAGACATTTCTCCACTGCTGCTTTGTGATTCATTTTCACCCCATGTTGGAGGCAATAATTGTATGTTCTCCAGCCAGCACATATTCAAAGCAGACGTCCTCTTAGGCCTGTTGCGTTCCCTTTTCTCCCACAAGATTCAATTATTGCACACAGAGGGTGTGATTAAGTTTGAGTATATAGATTAAAAGCTCATGCTGTGGCTACACCCCAACCAGGTGCATGATTTTGCGTAGTTCATGAACATGCAGGCGGAGATTAAAAAGCCAAATCTCACGTTTAAAAAAATGTTCTTTCAAATATGCTGCAGATGCAAACGGAGATGTTGCAGCTCGACATGTGGAAGCCAACCTGCTATTGTCCAGACTGTAATAACTCAAGAAGTCATTTTGCACTGACTTCCCTGGTGATCCTTTGACTTTCCCTTGAGCAACGACACTTATCACGACAGAGAAATATCACCACATATTACTCGGGCTGCTACAAAATTATTTATGTAATCATATTTACCTGCCAGGTGATAAATCCTACTGACACCATTGATCCCCCGACCTTTCCTCCACATCTACCAGCTTGGTCTGGTGATTAGAAGAGAGATTTCTCAACAACCGACGTTGAATTCGGTGCAAACATCCCTCCAGACAAGGTGTTATCTCTTAAATGCTTCTAATACTTTGATTTCAAATGAGTGCCATACCGACAAGCCTGGCCCTGCTATTGCCGGCATGGGGCGACCACCCCCTCCCTTCATGTCAGACTCTCCAAAATATGTCTGACTATGAAAAAGAAATGAGCACAGGCCCCAATAACAGATAAGATAAAATGAAGTGCCACAGTACTTCAATCAGTAGTGGACCACAAGTCTGCATTTAATCTTTTTAACTAAATTGATTCTTATTTTTTGGTTCAACTCCAGCGTTGCTCGAGAGATTTAAAAACCCAACAGCTCCCTACTTGGACTGAAAAAGCCTCTGAATATACTATAATTGCAAGTGATGACTCACTGGAAAGCCGGAGGGGGGAGCACGGCGGGGCAGCTTTCGAATGAAAACTCCACCGCCAGTGTTGAGCGGAATGTAGAGTGGACCGAGACTGATGACCTGCACGACGCTGCCAGTGGATTGTGTGTTTCAAAACAATATTAAATATTCAACACAGACTAATTGACAGGAAAGTCTTAAAAAGCTTCATGGAATAAATGGTTTGAAAAAACACACAACATACGTACTAAATATTGATAAAAACATCTATAATTTAATCAGATTTTTTTTTTTTGAGACAGAGAATTGGTCATTTTCTGATTTATTTCTTCTCCCACAAACACATCCATCCCCTCTCGCAGATGCTGAGGCATATGGCTAACCGGAGCAACAGATATCTTCTCTCAAGAGTGATGTGTTTCCTCTCTCCCAGCTGCTTAGTGTAGCACTCACCCAAAAAAAAAAAAAAAGAAGAAACACTGCACTCAGAGAAGACAACAAATCAACACCAAATTGGCTGTTGCACACCGCCCTTGTCACTCGGCCTTCGCAGGAAGCGCCGAAAAAGTCATTTTATCACTTTCCATATAATCGCGAGTCCATAAAAGCCCCTTTTAAAATTTCGACTACTTTTCCGAAAGATTTATTTTTCTCTCTCCGTTCGAGCACATGTGAGTCACAAATGGCGACGGGAAAAAAAAAAAAAAAAAACAAGCGCTGGAATGTGTGCATGCTGGTGCGTGACTCATAGTTTTGCTGGATGATTAGCCTGCTAATTAGTTGGAGATTCACCTGTCAGCAGCTCTCGTCTGGCTGCACGCAGCGCCGGCACAGAAAACACGCTTGTTCTACAGAATTTTTTTGTTTTTTTTACTTCCGAGGTGACAGGAGCAGTTGTAATTAGAGACCTAACAATGTCCTGCAAGGAGCAAATAACAACATGTTTACAGTGTATACTACTGTATACAGTACATGATGCTCAGGAAGTAATAGAAACATAGTTTGGGATCGGACTTCCTCAGCCTGATGTCATATACTGTCCCACTTTCCTTGGTGAATGATTCATACTCAGTTCTTTAATAGGTCTATCACATATGAAAGAGCCGCACCTCCTCTGGGTTTAACCCCAGTATGTGTCCAATATGATGAGGAGAACTGAATATGGAATTCGACACAAACTTGGCACATACAGGTTGGGACCTTGAGCGAAAGTCTCGTGCAAAACTTGCAGTTCAATTACCCGTGCAGAAGGACACTGTCATGGATGAAAATGGGATTGCAGAAGAATGTTCACGCCTCCAAATAGAACCCCCTGTGCTCGATATTGATATAACGTGCGCTGCACAAATCCCCACAGTAAGCTGGAAGTAAATATAATATGCACTCAAACACCCTTTGCAGGGATGCAATGAATGTAAATAACATGATGGATCAAAGTTCATATGTTTATCTGGTGGCTTGTGTCAGTGCAGAAATCCCACCCCCTCAAGCCACCAGCCGGGAGGCCTGTAACACTAAGAGTCTCATTAAAAAGATATAGTGGGTTCATGCCACGGGGGAAAGGGAACACTCTCTCCACTTCAGGTTTATAAAGCTCCAGCTCTGCCCTCTGGCCGCTCTGCTGATGCTTGAAAGTAGCCGGGGGGACAGTTGCCTGGCGCCGGCTATGGTTACCTTCTAACAAACACCTGCAAACACCTGGGACGGGATGTGTGGAACCAGAAGTCCGAAAATTTAAAGGGAAGCAAATAAAAGGGACGAACACAGTGTGTTTGTGATCCATTGGGCTCCTGGTGTCTGGAGTATGTCCTACAGAAAGATACAAAATGAAAAATGAATGGTTTCCTGTGTTTCTACGACGGCTGTGCTGTGATTTCAGCACACGCAGAGTGCAGACCTCTGCGATGCTAATGTAGAAGTAATGTTTTTCTGCCCCGCGCTTCACCCCCGGTTCTCAGGTAATCCCGCTAACAGACAGAGGAACAAACCAACGCCTGCAAAAACATAATCTCCTCGGCGGAGGTAATTAACGATGTTAAACTTCCGTCTGTGTTGCCGAGAGCTCCCCGCTCGATTCGTGTCTGATCTCGGACTGTTTGAACTACAGATTGTACTTTCACCGTTTCAAACTTGAGGACTGCGGCGTCCGCCTGACCTGAGTGCAGCATCCGTTTGCTATCAGTTAAGAGTGGCCTTTGAAGACACCGAGCCCAGTGCATTCTGGGATTTGTAGGTTTGTCAGTATTTTCAGCTCCTTAAGCAACAATTTCAAGAATATTTGCAGCTTTTTTGTGCAAAGAAAGACACCAAAAGCAAAATGTGGTGCAGACTGAGTGTCGCTTTGGAGTCTTCAATGAATCTGTACACACGGAGCGTACGTAGGAGGACGCATGGTAATCAAAGATGTAAACATGAGTATTTGAACAGACAACATGTAAATCTGTTGGACTTGGATCTTTCTATTACTGTTTTTTTTGTTCATTTCAAACAACTGACCATGAAAGCATCACGGAGGCTTCATGTACTGTACTGTTCCCGAGCCAGAATCCGCACCTTGTTGTTGTTCATCAGCATGTAGATGAGAGGTAAATGTATTCATCTCCTACAGAGGAGAGGCCTGATCTGTATTCATATCCTCATTTGCATTTTTCCCAATGATCCTTTTCTCGCTCCCCGACTCTGTTTGTTTTATCACAGAGGAGTGACAGCGGATTTACTTCTTCCTCATTTTATGCAATTTGAAAAGGTAATAAAGTGTAATTTCGACGCAGCGGGAGGTTTTGTCTGACAGAATGCATGTTGATTGAAGGGTTATCGTTTGTAGTCCAACAGCACCAGTGGAGGTGGAGGAGCGAGCGCGGTTCCCAATTCCAACACGTTCTCATCCGTCCGCGTCGGATATCGACGCCTTCACGCTCCCCGCTGATGTTTCGCTCGAGACTCGGGGGGCTGTTAAACTATTCGCGTCGATAGAGACGCTATTAGCTCCTGAAGTTAATTTATAGCGAGAAACCCTGCATAAGAGGGCAGGTTGGGGTGGTGGTTGGCAGGCAAACGCCGGCCGTGCAGCGGGAGACGGGTGATCGATTCCCATTTGCAACCATTAATTTGTCATTTGCAACCAGTGCAGACAGACTCAAATGTCTAAATTGGAACGAATCAATGCTGTAAATGGTGATTGCGACCTCAAACACATTAAAAGATGTTCCAAAGGTAGTTGTTTTGACACTACTAGTTAGCTTTAGGCGCTAATTAGGGGTTCAGTTGTCTCTCGATGACACGACGGTCTCTTGAGGGGTCAGGGAATGAACCGGTAACCCGGCTTCCTTCCGGCACTCGACCTCCCGAGTCAGGCAGGGAAGGGAAAGATCAAGGTTCGAAGTTTTCGTGAGGGTTGTGCACGCTTCACACACAGCGTCACGTGATGGCGAGGAGGGATTTACAATGGAGTTGATTGAGAGTACACTGCATCTCACATGGAAGCGAAGGGGCGTCGCCATCAACAAACCAGCACGGCGGTTTATGACAAGCTCGTAATTTAACTCCATCATCAGTCGCATATTTGAAAGTTGGATCAGACATCTGTCAGATATAATACATGTTGATTTATACACTGGCTGATCAAAGACGGTCGTACTGTACAGGTGACGAGTGCTCTCACCACCTCCTCCACGACGCCGGAGCCTTGTTGTGTAATCGTCTGAGGTTTCTTATCTACATGATTTCACTGTAAATACATGCATGCATTCAGTCGATACAACAAAACACCAAACAGCTGGGATTTGATAACATATCTGAGGCCCTGGATTCACATCAAAGACTGCCAGTGTGCAAGACAATGGGAGCCTCAGTGAACATATCTGATTCCAATACATTATTCAGGACTCGCTCCTATACAAACACACCAATCTGTAGTCAGCTGAGCTGCAAGCCGGGGCGTGATGGCAGAGCTGTTCCCAGTCAACCAAATAAAAAGAAATATAGGCGTTTGGAGGCAGGCTACAGCGAAACACTGATAAAATATCTGCTCTGTGAATTGCCATTGAGTAGAAGTTTGACTTGCCTTTGTGCGGCTTTTCTTGAACTTCTGGCCGTGAAATATTTTCACTTTCCAAAGCTGTTAAAGTTCCAATTATAAAGTCAGGAACCGCTTTCACAATTTGTCCTTGAAAGCATTTATCTACTGTACTCCTTTTTTTTTTTTTCTTCTTCTTCACAGGCACATTCACCGCGTCGTACAAAGCGGGCGAGGATACAATGCGGCGCGGGTGAATAGGAACGACGTATTGCAGAGCTACATTGATTGTTAGTCATGATCCTCCTTTTCAGGACTGATGACAGTGTGACGCTCTTTAAGTGAGAGTCCCAACCTTAAGGAAGAAAAAAAAAAGGTCCACTGACTGCAGTTTGTACCCATTTTACACCCTCTACCTCACAAGTGTATATGTGCTCCACTTCCCGGCATAAATCAATAGACTTTGAGCCAAATGTCAACATTGGTTAGAGAGAAAGCAGCGGGCAGAGGAGATAAAAAAAATCCAGAGACGGCGGCGCATTGATTCATTATATAAGGGGGTGACATTATACAGTGCATCTGTGGTGAACAGTGTACGTCTCTGAAAGGGCATTCCAATTCATTTACCGTCACTACATGACTTACAACTTAAGGGTACTTTGGCGTGTTTCTTCTGTTCGTTTCACTTTTATTTTCCTTCACACCGATCAAGTATCGATCGCTTCGTCTTCTGCAGACTTCATTAGCGCCGTGCACGCTCGTGTGCGGCGGCGTGTGTGTGTTTTTTTTTTTGTTTGATCACTCATTAGCGACTAACCATTAACGTGTCTGATCATTTTTCCCTTTCATCTCCCGGGCACACGCTGATCCGGGGAGGCGTCGAATGAGCCGAGCCCGGGCGAGGTTGGAGAACTTGCACTTTTTTTTTTTCTCATCCTGACTTATTAGCGTCGGAGCGTGTGTGTGCTCTGCTGAGTGCATTCCTGCGGTATAGATCTCGACTGGGTTCAAAATGTGCCGGGAATCAAAGCGTATGCACGAGTGGAAAAGAAAGGATGAAGGCTCTTTGTGTGTCTTGTCAGCGGAGGATGATGCTTCCCTCTCTGCATGTTTCTACTCAACACGTCTTGAGCGTTTTCCTGAATTCAGACAGGCACAGGGTAATTAATTGAACCACAATGGTGGCTGACAGCGAGATGCATTCATCATTAGCGGTGTGATGGTACCAGGATCATGCATTACTGCATGTTGACTACATCGACTTCCAACGTAATTGGCTTATGTCTCAAAATGACAGCATCTGGGTAGCGTTGTGTTGTATTAAATGCCTTCGCAAATGGCTTCTTTTAATGATTTTTCGCCCTCCGGCTTTTCCTGTTTTCTGTTCTGTTTCATTCTCCACTCAATGTTTTCTTCTCCCCTGCAATCCTTCTTCCTCTCCGACAGCTCCCTCGTTCTCTTATACCTACTTTAATCATCCTGCTTCCTCCCACCTCCAGATGTTTTCCAAATATTCCCTCACATCCCCGTTTACACTCTTCATCAAATCTTTCTCCATTTTTTTTTTTTTTGTGTTAAAAGCGCAGCGAGTGAACAAAAGCTGCAGCCTCTGTGATTGATAAGTCCCTCCATGCCGGCGACAGGGCGCTCCTCAGATCCAATCACAATTTGGCTAAAAAAACGCCTGCTGGTGTTTATACACACACCCCGACTTAGCCGGTCGCTCTCCGGTCTTGTAAAAAACCCGAACACTGCATGAAAAGATGGAAATCTTGAGCCGGTGGTGTCAAAGGTTTTTCATTTGTCTCCAAAACGTCTCCATTCGGGGCGGCGAGCTAACACCCGGCTGACTTATCGTCGAAGGCCGATAAGCGTGCAATCATACAGCAATATGTTTTGATGGGGCGTCATTAATAAGCAACACGATGAACGCGTTCCATCTTGAGAGTGCCTCCACCAAAACAATTACACGGCAGCCATAAAGTGGCATGTTAACAGAAAGCCCTCTGCTCTGCCACACAATGATAGGCTTTATGGGGAATTTAATAAGCCCCTGTCCGTGTATTGCCCACATGCCTTATCACTGCCAATAGAAAAATATCCATTTGGCCTCTGACATCCTCCGAATTATGAGCCCTGGCTGTTTACGAGCCCATCCCCGTTACCTCACATCCTTCAGCGCCACTGCACAACTCGCATGACTTACCGAACGCCCTGTTTTCTTTATCTCCGTCTTCTCCTCCCTTATGCTTTAAGGGCAGACATTAGCATCAGCCAGGCAGCCACTTAAGCCGAGGGCCTCGACGTGGGGAGCCTCATATCTGGATCTGCTTCAAAGAAGAGGTTAATAATGTCTTTGAGAATAGTCGCCAGCTACAGGACCTGGCATGGCCTCCTCCGCTGATCCGTGTTGTGAGGAGGGGTTGAAGTGGGCACGAGCACGGGCAGGGAAGAAGCATTTACATACCCACGGGCCAAGATGATATTTAATTACGAGCTTGCCAAGAATGTGGGATCAGTTCGCGTGTTGTTTCATTTTCGGAACATTGTCATATAATGACTCCGCTGGCTCGCGAGAGGGGGCCAAGGAAATTAGCAACGGAACACCACAGCCAGTGGTCTGCATGTGCACGGGATTATATAATTAGGAATGGTCCTACACACTAACACATACATCCACCCCCCCCATCCTAATCCTGAATAACGGTTAAGAGTAATGATATATTTCTAATTTCACAAGCTCATTGTCCGTTCGTCAAATCGTGTCTTATTGTTTGTGTGTGACGGCAGCAGGTTTGAGCTGCTGCCTTCAGGGCGGCGTCTCTCCGGATGGGAATACACACACACACACACACACACACACACACACACACGCACACACACACTCCTTCTCGCTCAGCTCTTTGCTTGTCTAATGACGCACAGAGCAAAGTGCCAAGAATAGAAAAGTTCAGTCGCGTTCTCCCACAGCCTCTTCAGGATTAATGGACTAAATTGGGCAGAAAACAATGACGTTGTTCGTGTTTGTTTAGGTTATTTTGTTATAATGGTGTCGACTTGTCCAGGAACGCAGGCTCAGCAGAGCCCTGAACACACAACTTCAGAGGCAGAACTTTAGACAAAGGGTGAGGAAACATCACGATGACAAGCATCAATTATAAAGTCTTAGTTTGGTACCACGTCAGTGAGAACAGTCTTAAACTTCTAACCTTGTATTTCTGTAGGCGTATCTCTAATATAAGGGTATATAAAGCCTTAACTGGAGCCGACAGTACATGTTGTTTTCCTTATTGTCGACTCTTTCCTCTGTCGGAAGAAACAATCGTCTTCCTCCGTACGCAGCTCTCCGGGTGTTTGTCCACAGGGTCAATTAAAGACAGAGAATGAGGAAGAAATAAAGCCGTGGTGTTTACCTCCTCCTCCTCCTCAGCGAGAGTTTCGGGGGGAGGATTTCGCCGTTTGTCATGTGGTAAGCCGCCACCGACATCAGCTCACTTACCCAGCGTGTCTTTCCTTTCTTCATTTTCGGTAATTCCATAACTGCAGGTTTATGGAGGCCCCCTGGGGGATTTCTCGCCTCGGGCCCCCCCCCATCCGCTCCTCCTAGAATCACCACTGAGCTGTGTGCAATTTTGATTTTTTAATATGCATCTGGCACGTTGAAGTAACGAGTGGAACCTCCAGAGATGAATATCTGCGTCGCCGGGAAAAAAAAAGATGATTTGTTTTATTGTCAGGAGGCGTTCAGGTTCCACAACCTGTTGTACTAAAAGACTTCTAGTTAAAGCTAGACTTGTCAACATGTCCGATGAACTTGTTCGTGATACTTCCAGTGTCCTTCAGGCCTTTTTAGAAAATAATCCGATCATCATTTCTCGACTTTCTCATCTGTTCCTCACTGGCACTTTCTTCCCTTTTCCAA